>MSJI02000892.1:11752-56100 GCA_001931905.2 Cladosporium sp. IMV 00045 | reverse complement strand
GAGCAGAGGATGGGTGTGATTGAGGCAGTCAAAGCATACCCCATGGCTTCTTTGTGGGCATTCGTCATGTCTTGCACGATTGTATGTGGACCTCTCCACTATTGACCCCCAAAATGATGGATGATTGACTCTTCGTGTAGATCATGGAAGCCTACTGTGTCTTCCTCATGGGCAACTTCATTGCTCTGCCAGCCTTCGCGGACGACTATGGTGTCTGGGTCGAGTCAGAAGGGGCGTATGTTATCGAGGCCAGCTGGCAGTCAGCCCTTCAAATGGGCGGTCCCCTCGGTGCGATCATTGGCGTCGTCATCGCCGGTCCCATCACCAGCAGAATCGGTTACCGCTGGGCTACTATCGGCGCTCTGATGACACTGAACGCTTTCATCTTTGTGTTCTATTTCGCAAACTCTCTCCCGGTCATGCTGGTGTCTCAGCTCCTAGAGGGTGTCCCATGGGGAATCTTCATTGCCAACTCTCCCGCCTACTGCAGTGAGATTGTACCAATCCCACTGCGAGCTCCCGCTACCCAGATGTTGCAGATGTTCTGGGCCATCGGCGCTATCGTTGTACAGGCTGTCACCTACGTTTACAACTCAGATCCGAACGACGTTGCCTACAGGTATGCCCGCTTCCAACCAAAAATCATCTGTCGCACCGACTGACAAGTCATCAGAATCCCAATTGCGCTCCAGTGGATGTTCCCGACCCCTCTAGCTATTCTGATATTCCTTGCGCCAGAGTCGCCTTGGTGGCTGACCAGGAAGGGTCGTTACGAAGAAGCTGCCCGTGCAGTCGGACGTCTTGGACGCAAGAACGTTGTAAAAAACAATAATGAGTCGGTGGCAATGATGCGTCGTACTATCGAACTCGAAAGCAACACTAAGGAGCCAAATCTTTTGGAGCTGTTCAAGGGCACCGACCTCTACCGCACTCTCATCGTTTGTGGTGTTTATGCGGCTCAAAACCTGACTGGTAACCTCATTGCCAACCAGGCTGTCTACTTTTTCAGGCGTAAGTCGATATCACTACTTGCTTTGCAAGCGGGTTTACTAACCAGATTATAGAAGCCGGTATCGACACGAACATGGCCTTCGCACTTGGCCTAATCACTTCAGCTTTGCAGACCGTCTTTGTCATGCTGTCCTGGATCCTCACAACGTACCTTGGTCGACGTACAATTTACGTTTGGGGTTCAGCGATCAACTGTGGTTTCTTATTCATCCTCGGTATCGCGGCATCTGTCGGCGTATCCAGATCAGCTTCTTTCGCACAGGCATCTCTGGGACTGATCATCTCCGTCCTGTTCACTCTCGGACCGGCCCCGGCTTCCTGGGTCATCATCGGAGAGACATCCTCCATCCGTCTCAGACCTCTGACAACTGGTATCGGACGTGGCTGCTACTACATTGTGAACATTCCCTGCATCTTCCTCTCAAGTTACATGCTGAACCCGGACGTAAGTGAGATTTCCAATCCTGGTACACTTCAATTGCATTTTGCTGACTCTAGCGCAGGCTGCAAACCTTGGTGGCAAGTGCGGATACGTTTGGGGCGGCACGGCTTTCGTTTGCTTTGCCCTGGCATGGTGGTATGTTCCGGAGATGAAGGGTCGTTCCTACCGCGAGATTGATATTCTGTTCAAGCGCAAGGTTCAGGCGCGCAAGTGGAAGAAGACCATTGTCGACGTCGAGGACGACGAGTGAGCGAAAGATTTTATTGGGGGCAATGGGTTTTGCAAGAACACATACTCGATTGGCTTGAGTCTTTGGTGCTTTTGTGTAGACTATACATAGTCTGGCGAATCGTTGAAGGTATTGGCACGATGTCAATGCTCAGTAAATCTGAACCACGATCGATTGCCGAGCAAAGCGTTCCAATTGCGAATCCTAAATCAGAACAACAAAGCTCATTTTCTTGAAGCAGTCAGTACGAGCTCAACTTGCTCGTTTAGTTTCTTCCCGCTGGGTGTAGCGACGATGTCACATTGACACGGCTCGCAAGACCGGTGGCGATATGTACATTCATCGAGCTTCATATACGTTGAATGTGAAGGAAATTCCAGAGAATATCGGAATGAATGCCGGTTGCTTCTTGGGAAGTTCTATTGTAAATTTATCTGAACAACTAAGAAGATGCAGTATTTTCTCGATATACTGTACCCCCTTTCGATGGAGACATTTAGAGTTCTTCTGACCGACTCATTATGTCAACCCCAGACCGCAGCCGAAAGGCTAGCCAATAAACAATTTGACCCTTCGACAGATTGAACAAACGAAGACACATGCAAGACACCTAAAGTATAGAAAAGAAACTTTGTGCGAGATGCGTCTTTGTTGCTCCCTGATGGTTGTGTCTTTCGCCTCCAAGCAGAAGTGTGCGAGTTGTCTTCTTGTAAGTACTGACTAAAGCCTTGGTTGGGGCTGACCTTGCTTTCTGCTTCTCCATGTCTGCACTTCGGTGATGCTTTCGTACCCAGGGGTAGGGAAGAACTGAGGAGTGAGCACTTTCTTCTGCAACTTGCCAGTACCTCCCTTCGGAAGCTCTCCTTGAACGACACGAAGGACGGTCGGAAGTTTGTAGCCAGCTAGCTTGGAGCGGAGGTCTGATCGTAGCTGGCCAAGTGTCAGGTCGATAGTTTGGTGCTGCGCTGTCGATTTCGTGGCGATGAGTGCACCAACAAGCTGCCCGAATTCTTCGTCTTCCACGCCTGCGACCATGGCCTCTGCCACGTACGGGAGAGAAAGACACTCCCGTTCAACGTCAATCGCGGAGATCTTGTAACCTCCAGACTTGATGACGTCGACAGATGCCCGTCCGATGATGGTGTAGAAGGCTCCTTCTCGACGTGCAATGTCACCCGTCTTGAACCAGCCGTCTTTGTCATGGGCGTGCAGCGTCGCTTCTCGATCATAAAGATATCTGCTATCATTAGTGCGGATCTACAGCTGCTTACTTCGGACTGGCTAAGCTTACTTGGAGAACATATACGGAGATTTGACCAGGAGTTCACCCTCATCACCGTCTGACAGCTTGATTTCTACACCGGGGACAGGCAGACCAACACAGCCACGTGGTAGATGAGAGTGATCCATATCAGCAGGAACTTTGAGACAGCCAGGAAACTCAGTGGCTCCGTATCTTGTGAGAATGGGAACGCCGTTCCTCATCTGCGTCCAAAAGTCCTGAACGTTGTCTTGCAGTGCGCTTGAACCGCACATAAAAGCGCGGAACTGTTGCGCAGCTTGGATGTATGGCATTTGCTGCTCCGCGGTAAGCTTGGAAATGGCTCGTTCAAAGTGCCATTTAAGGCGCATGAAGATGGTGGGAACCGCCGAAATGACGGTGAGTCCGCCTTGCAACCAGCGTTCCCAAACCCATGCTGCGTCAAAGCTGCCGGGGCCCTTGAATTCGATGCAGGCTCCGGCGCACAGAAAGGGGAAGAATGAAGTTCCAATACCGGTGGTGTGATGTACTGGTAGCAGGTGTAGTAACACGTCAGTGTGCTCAACGTCGTAACCTTCTCCGATCGCAAGTGCTGTTTCGTGGGCGTAGGATCGACGATGCACCACACCCTTTGGACGACCAGTGGTCCCGGATGTGAAAATGACTAAGCCAGGTGCTCGGTCATCCATAGGAGGTCCTGATGACATTACCATGTCAAGTGGCCTGCGAGTGGCCATCTCCGGTAAGTTTGACAAGATTGACACAATGGACAAGCTGCCGCCGCTCTGGGTGATACTGGCCTTGACTTTCTGGCATAAAGTTGTCGTGATGGTGCTAGAAAGGATCAACGGCTGTCGGGATTTCTCGACAAAGTAGATTAGCTCATCCACCGGCGCAAAGGGGACTGCCAAGTCAGTACATTTCATCATTTAGGATTTGAGGATGTGTACATACACATTGGGACCACGGCGGCGCCCAAGGCTAATGCGGTAAGCACAGCGACCGAGAACTCCCATCCTCCAGCAGCCAGAATACCTATGTATACCTCATCGCCGCGCTCAAGGGACTGCTTCGCAGTAGTAGGCAAGCATCTCCACACGACATCTCGGAAAGCCAAGACGGCATCAAGGAGATCGCCATACGTCTTCTCAACACCAAGATTGAGGTCTCTTAAAGCTATTCTTTCACGGCGAGCGTGACGAAGTAGTTTCCCAAATAGTGGACTGTTTGGGAGAACATGATCGCCTACATGAGGAGGCACGAGTTCAGAGCGGTCTGGATTGTTTGACATTGTCGTGAAAAGTGTGAAGTCTCGTTCAGTGATAACTTAAATTGAGTGGCGGTACAGATAGGTAGGAGGGAAACGGCCTGTGCATGACATTATGAAGCCATGAACTGCCTGACCATGTCGGTCGAAGATTTTGGCCATGTTGGATCGCCGGCAGCGTTGTTAGAAGTGAGCGCTGGTAGGTGTGTTCTGGCGCCGGTCATTCGGTGTTTGAGGGCTATGGTGAAAGTACCGAACAGCTTAGCCCGCCGAAAGTTGACGGCAATACGGCAATAAATAAAAGTCGATCTGAGAAGACTCGAAGGCGGAAGTAATTGGCTCGAAGGCCAGATTTACCGCATTAGAAATGCCCCGGGTCTTTCCGTCACTCCTATGCGTTCTAATCTGACTTCACCATGAGCCTTGTAGCCTTGGTAGATCAGATAGGGAGCTTACTTGACATAATTGATCGACAGAGCAGCAAAGCAACCGTCTTGTGAGATGTTCAATGGTCTTACCCTCTTTGTCCTCGTACATACACCGCCCATGCCCCAGTAACCTCGAATGCGGCCACCATGATGGAAGCTGAGCAAACTCACATGCATATGGAGATACAGACAATCTCTTAGCAGAGTCGAAGCTCGACTGAGCAAGAATTCGGCCGAGGCTGCACGGTCTACGTTTCAGTATATACTGACTACCCGGGAAAACATGGCCACTCATCACTTCGCAGTTGAGACCAGATATCTTCGCTTGTTCCATGCACGGCGCTTAGTTCCTGAAGACAGCTGGTGCTCAGATCGCTATCAATCTGCCAACACTCCCTTTCCAAGTTGTAGTAGGTCCAATCAGACATGTCAGTAGGCTCATCGCACCAAGTCACCGACTCTGCAGGTGTTGATGCAGTTCTGATAGAGTGGCTGCAGGAGTTGACCGGCGTGATTTTTTCGTCGGATGTACACGGAAAAGCTTGCTCGACGATATCATCGCCGAGAAAAGGGCCACTCAAACAAGTCCCTTGATCTTCTCTGTGGCTGCATGCAAGAGTCTGCGCTTTTCGGAGTAGTCGCTCTGCAGCTGCAAAGAGGTTGGCGCATTCTGCCTTCACTTGCTCCGTCTGCTGATCTCGAAGACGCTGCCACGTGGAGATTGACTCTTTTGGGACCGCAGCAATTTGCAGCGAGTCTGACCCATATGCTGCTGGCTCAGCGTTCGGTACGAACCCTGATACTGTTGGCGATACCTTTCTTGCATTTTAGTTACGGCGACATCAAACAAAATCTCAAAGAAGCGCAGCCACTGGCAAAGAGAAATACCTTCGGCGGATGAGAAAATGATGTATTCTCTGTATCCTTCATCATCAAATTTATACTGCCGATCTTCAGCTTCGGACCGACTGGTAATATGACATATTGCAACTTACTTTGCTAGACCTGCAGCATGCTTTTTCCAGATACCACGCCGGCCTTCAAGGACTTTGCAGGCGATTGAGTCGCGCCGACAGTTCGTGCAGGGCGATCCATGAAGCGCGAGGTCGCATCGCACTTTTCTCGAGTGACAATGCACACAGGCCCTTGCAGCTCTTTGGCGGCGTAGATGAAGATGCTTCCGCAGCTGGACTCTATCTGCAGCACTATCTGGGGGCTCCATCGAAGTGTTGATGTTGTCTGGTTGTGACGTTCTCTGGTCCTCGCTCGGTGATGGATATCAATCTAAAAAAGCTGGCAGATTGCGAGCCATTCAACTGCATATGCGCGAATCCAAATGTTAATTATCACTCATAGGATGCATCTAAGAATGCCTCATCACGTCCGGCTGCATTGTGTTATCGGCATTACACGGCGTTGTTGGCAGCGCGGATCTGGTGACAACGCAAATTCCGAAACGCCGACGGCGATAAATTTCCCTTTTGACGGGCGGGGTTCCGATCATAGCACCCGCCGGAGCAGTATTGGAGGGTTAGTGCTGCGCCATTATTGTAGAAGAATATCCGCTGACTTTGAAAACGACTGGATGAGCAACATCGAAGCCAGTCATCGCTAAACATCACCATGGCTCAAACCAAAATGCCCACCAGCTGGATCACCGTGGAATATCAGGGTCGAATTGCTCTGATTACTATCAATCGACCCGACAAACTCAACGCACTACCCAAAGATGGATTTTACCGCCTGTCGCAATGCCTGCGGGAGGTTGACACTCGAGATGAGGTGTCGATCACCATTTTAATAGGCAAAGGTCGATTCTTCAGCGCGTACGCAGACACACAATGCACTGGAGAAAGACCAAGATGACTGATATGTATTGCAGAGGTGCAGATATCTCTGTCAGTCGCCAGACTGAACCTGGGACTGATCTCTGGCGCCACGGGCTGAGAGAAACTGTGTCCAACAATCTCAACCTCACGCAGGCTTTCTATTCGCACTCCAAGGTTTTAGTAACGGCACTGAACGGCCCCGTCGTTGGCATCGCGGCTGCTCTGATAAGTTTTAGCGACTTCATCTATTGCGTACCACACACATATCTGCTCACGCCATTCTCAAGCCTTGGCCTCATTGCCGAAGGTGGTGCATCAGTTGGCTTTGTACGGAGGATGGGCGCCCCCAAAGCCACCGAAGCATTACTCACAAGTCGAAAGATGTTCGCTTCAGATCTGGCAGCTTGCGGATTCGTGAACAAGATCTTCGATTGTTCAAAGCACGAAGAGGCCAAGTTTCGTGGGCTGGTTTTGGAACATGTTCAGGAGATCATGGGTGATCACCTCAATGCTTCAAGCTTGACTGAGACGAAAGCATTGATTGCTGCGCCAATGAGAAAGGACATTGATAGCTCCATGATAGCAGAGCTGTTTGGAGGACTTCGTCGAACAACCGCAGGTATTCCACAGCAGGAGTTCGAGAAGCTTCGGACCGGTGCGAAGAGACACAAACTCTGAGATCGTGTCCAAGCAACAAGCGTTCACAATCACTTTCCTTTGACTCTATTGTGATGCTACACGCGAGGTATGGATTGTGATGAGCGTCACCAGAGGAACAAATCTCTCAATGATACTGCAGGGAATCCCATGTTTGAGATCAATGGCGTGTCCATATGAAGATGATGATTCCCCGTTTGTTGCTTCAATTGTATTCCCCTAAGCGTTGTCACTGGAGATGCATGACAGAGGCAAGCCTCGATCAACAGCATTCGCAATAGCAGCCTTTTGATCTTTCGTACGTCAGTGATCACAGGTGCTTTCGTAGTTAACAGTTTCGCCCGTGATCCTGGTTTGAAGCTCCATGCAACGGGGACATAGACTGTGCCTTGAGTATAGTCATTTAAGGTGATGGCAAAGGCTAATAGGTACGACTACTCTTCACAGCCTCGCCAACGCTCTCCTGTTTGTCTCCCTCGAATGTACGTGGCTGATCAGTGCGAAAGCCCTCGTCGCTTCGCCGTACAACTCCCCGCGCAGTAGTCCATACACTCCCGCTTTGGCTTTAGGTGCCCAAGTTCTTGCGATGGCGAGGGCAGCGTCAAACATTTGATCAGGTGGCGCGATATCATCAATAATGCCGTCGGCAAAGGCCTCCTTGCCTGTCCACTTGTGTGCTTGCAAGAGCATTTTTCGTGCAATTGCAGCTCCTAGCTTGAGGCGGAGTAAGGTACCCATTCCTTCGAAGTGGAGACCTAGATTCACCGGTGGCTTTGAACTGTCAGTTGCGGTATTCATGTGAGCTATGTGGGACGTACCATTGATATGAATCCTCTCTCGCTATTCATGACACGATAATCATGGCTCAAAGCGAAAGGACAAGCACCGCCGAAGGTATGCCCGGTTAAGAGTGCAACAGTGGGAAAAGGGAAGTCCTGCTTGGTTTTTAGTCGATGAGATCAAACGAGAGATTTTTTTCTGACATACAAGAATCGTGTGGATCATAGGAAAAAATCCATCGGAATTTGCAAACGGGTTCACGTCTCGCTCATCTTGATCGACACCTGTACACCAAAATTTCGCATTGTGTCCGCGAGTAATGACGGCGCCCTCTGAACCCGGGCCTAGAGTCTTTTGAATGTGGTGGAATGCTCGGATAACGTCGTTGCAGATGGAAGTATCGAGTCGATTCTCCTGGCCGCGTCGCAGGGTTATGATGAAGACATTGCCTCTCCTTTCAAGGGATAGATACTCAAAAAGGGGGGTTGGGTATTCGGACATTCTTCCTGGGTCGTTGAAGGCGTTGCAGTTCTGGACTGTCAACAACGAATAATTGTCCTGCTTGACTTCACTTGAACGCTTAAAGTGGGTTGCTCATTAATGTCGCCTTCCTCGGCAACCGGCAATAGTTGACTGGTCGGCGTTTCGGACTGTGCTCCAGAACCGGAATTATGTTCCGACGGCGCGCTTTTCCGGCCTGACCAAATTGTCGAGACTTTGTGGAGCCTACTGCGATCCGGATCATCTGGTCTGTAGAGCTTTGCGAATGGCGTGAAGTTATCTCATGGCTCAAAGCTAACAATGCTATTTCTCAACCCAGGCCCCAGTCGCCCCAAAAATAGTCGGGAATACCTTCGAAAGCGTCCATCCCTAAGAAGTGTTCATCCTGTTCAAGAATGGAATTATCTGCCAGTATTGGCTGATGTTGTTGCTGAGGCTGCTGTAGCCCAACAAGCATCTCGGCAATCGAGTCGATTTGGCGTTCATTTCGTGGATCAAGGCCCATGTGTAGGTTTTGAGGCTCTTTCTCGTTTCCATAAGCGTGCCACATCCGGCAAAGTTCAATAGGTAATCCCTCGAACAGAGAAGCATCCTCGCGCGTCAGACTATGAGGTATTTCCGTTTGTGGCGAGGAATGATTTGTGTCTGCTTCTAAGGCTTTCTTGATGACTTTCGCTGCGCCTATTGCGGAACGCCACTTTGTCGACAGTTCTTGCAGCGCACTATGGATGATGACGAGATCTGGCTGCGCTGCATTCCATAACATAGAGTGAGACCGCAGAGAGGACAATACCAGCCCAGCCATGAGGCCCAAAGTCGTGAATATTGGCGCTAAGCGGAACACGAGATTGCGTGCTAATAGATCTTCGTAAATGCCTGCGATATAAGAGGCGGCGAATATCGCCGCTGGACTCAAGGCCTTTTGCGGTTGACCGACTCGTGACAATATAAGGATGCATGCAAAGTATGGCACATGGAGTTGCCGTGATTGAAAGTCGTGTGGGCGCATTTGGTAGGTTTGCGTAAGCGAGGAGTAGTCCGCCAGCCGTAAATGTGGTGGGAGCATCCTCGTCCAACGGAACAATGTAGCTGCAACCTCAGAGTGTCTTGCAGTGCTCATTTGTTTCCTGGAACAGGTCTGCACAAGGTCGCCTAGCGTACGGCAGATCTCAACATAGGAAATAAACAATTCGCCGGCTGAAAGGGATTCGGGAAAGTCTTCCAGCATTGGTGGAACCACATCTGAATCCTCTAATTGTACAGCTCGAGGCCTGCCACGCGAAACGGAAATTAGAGCATCGCGGACCTATGATATAATTGTGTGAGCATTGCATCCGTACAACTCTTAGGTGACGCAAACTCACCACCAGTGTCCACCACACCCGGCGCCGAATCGCTCTTTTAGGCCCGTGTGGGGGTTCACGATGAAGTCCTATCTGATGAGCCAACCCGACACCAATCCTGAGCCAGTATTCACTGGTATCGTAGGAAACGAAGGCAGGACCGTCAGGCGTGTACCAGTGGAGCATGGTAGTCGCTTTTATGACAGTCAACGGGTTCTTCTCATGGCCAACCCAGTATAGGGCCTTGGCACGCTGATAGAAATCTGCTGGGGTAGAAAAGGCCTGCACTGAGCTTGACGAGGTGACCCTACTAGCAGCCAGGAACACGGCCTGAGCAAGCAGTAATGAATTGTCACGAGAGGCTGGTGTTTGCATGTCGTCTGGCTCAAGCACAGGCATCCATGGCGAGCAGTACTCGGTGAAAGCTTCAACCAGACTCTCATGGACAGGCCTTGGTGGGAGTGAATACACGTTCCACAGCTCCAGAGTCTTTCTTTCGATGTCTGAGAGATCTTTTTGCCGTGATTGAGTGTAAGAGCGCGCAGTAGCCTCATCAATAGGTCCGTTGCCTTCATAATGTGATCTTCCAATGTAGGTCGTGCTTCCTGTGCCGGGGTCATGCGGTATGTTGTCTTCACTCTCCAGATTACCTGTAAGGCTTTCTTGGTTCGGGAGCCGATTCTCTAATGTATCGATGGTTGCGTGGTCGACACGCGGCCCTGGCGTCTGTGCTACCTGCACGCCTTCATCTACAGAATTGATTGCCTGCATATCACTGCCATTGTTTACACTAGGCAGACTTGCCGTGGTCTTTCGCTTCTTGCGAACTCGGGGGCTGACTTCGTTAGAACCGGCGTGAAAGAGGGTAGGAGCGTTGTGCCTTACATGCAGTCGACATTGCACGCAGCACACTGCTCACACGTGACATCTCCGGCCCGAATATGGCACTTGACCTTCTTGCTGTTGCATCTGGCACATGCTTGGATGTACGTCGGTGCCTTGACGGAGCTCGAGCTCGGCATGATAGATCGCAAAAGAGCGACCGGCAAGAGGAGAACGCGGCGGTGACATCCTACTTGAAATGAAACCACGCATCGAAATGAGTTCATATTGCCGAGTTTCCCCGCAAGCGTCAAGCCGAAGGCTGCCGGGGATCGTTACACTTCCTCAATCGCATGCATATTTCGAACTATAGATACAATACTATATCGACCATCAAAACACGGAAAGACGGCAGACCAAAAACACTAGCTAATCGATCCTTTGGATCGTGCAACATCAATTGTTGAAGCTGATATACCGTCTACATGCAAATCTTAAAAGCTCTTCTGTGCGAATTTCCATGTGGTTTGTTGCGTCAGGAAACACATTGCCTGCCTGTTCTTCCGTGCCCGGACGCTCTTAATTCACATTCGTGCTCCATTTCCAACAATCACTGGACGTACCGCCAGCCTTTAGGCAGATTATGTCCTCTCTCGTGCTCGTCAAGCTTTTCGTTGAGGCGAATGCAGTACCACTTGCAAACCAAGCAGCCGATGATACCCATCACAGCACCAGCAATAATGAGAATGCCACCATTCTGGTACCGCGGTTCTTGATCACGAAGCTATGAAGATCAGCGAAGTCCACCAAGTGATCGGAGAATCAGGGGCCTACAAAAAAGTATGGGCTGAACCAGTGGGATACGCTGGCGATACAATTGGTGATCGCAACAAGGGCACCTCGTTTTGCGCGCGGGCTGAAGACGTTGGTTGTTTCCCATGCTGATGTATCGATTAGCCTAGGGTAATATTACGGCGTTGCTTTGATAAGTCAGAAATAGAGGCTTACGAATATGGATCTAGGTGGAGTCAGCCGATGCATTATGTTGCCCGCCCTCTCCATTGACCTGAAAACTTACATTGAGCCCAATGAAAGGGCCGGCACACATGAAGAACATGCCGAAGTAGCGTGCTCCCGGGTTTAGTGTTGAGATCACGATGACAGTACCAATAATACTCATGGCCGCAGTTGCGATAATGTGGTAACAGTGCTCCATGTACCTGCCGGCACTCCAGGAGATGACCACCGTAGCAATGTATGCAAAAACATATGGAGGAGCCTGGAATTATCAGCGAAGCATCGAACATGGCCATCCCATGGTAAGGAACAAACCTGAATCAAGTAAGTCATCAGATCCGAGTAGCCCAGGGTTGCGACGATCTAAAGCTGTCAGCCAAATGAACTTACTATGATAGATCTTGTGACACTCTACCGAAGGGAAGAAGTCTTTATAAGAAAGAGCGAGGATCAAGCCAAAGTGCAAGACCGTGAAGATCCAGGTAAATGGATCTTTACCTAGAGAAACATTAGCATGACCGAGCAATCATAGAATCGGAGTTGGGACAAGACACACAAGCCAGCACAACACCCTGCCATGCAGTGCCGTCGTCATCTTCAGTCCTGCCACCTGCTGATACAAGCATGCGGTACTGCGCCATTTCGCTTTGTTCGGCATTCAACCACTTTACATTGTGGTTGTGCGGGAAGTTGGGAATGCCCCAGAAGGCGGCGATTCCAAGTGCAACGCCCACAACACCCTGATCAGCGTCAGCATTAAGAGACTCCGAAAATCAAGCTCAGGCTCTCACCTCGAGAATAAAGAACCACATCCAAGCCCTAATGTTGGCGACGCCGTCCATGTTGGTCAGAATACCCGCGGCGAGGAGACCAGAGAAGACATTTGACGCAATGTTTCCCGCGTGCCAGATAGCCATCCTCATCGGAGCCTCCTCTTTAGTGTACCAAGATGAGCTCATTACGCTGGTCATCGGTAGGAACGGTCCCTCTGCTAGACCGACGAGAAATCTGCAAACAACGAACGACCAGCCTGTGGTCATTGCGGCCATGCAAGCAGTGATGACCGACCAAGCGATCACATGCAGAGGCATCTGGATTTGAGGTCGTCCTCGAGCAAGATAAACGGTAGCTGGCAGCTGAGAGATGATATAGCCTTTTTTTTTGTCAGCATCTTCCTGTCGGTCGAACATCAGGACGAGGCTTACCGATGTAGAAAGCACTGATACCCAAGCTCCAAACCTCATCTGACATTCCAAGGTCACCTTGTAATCCAGCCAGTCTGGCATTTGCCACATTGATACGGTCCAGGTAGCTGTCTTCTATTAGCAACGGCTGTTCGAAGGTGGCTCCGCCACGCTTACCCAAGAAGAAGCATCAGCGTGACTGTTGGCAAGAAAATCCAGTCGAGCTTGCGAAGCAATTCCTTTTGGACTTTCTTCAATTCCTCTGGTGATTTCTCAGCCAGAAGCGGGTACCGTTGAAGCCATTCAGCAGGATACTCGTTGTTTCGAACTTCCACGACCTCATGATGATTGGCATCGATGTCCTTATGCATTGGGTCGAGTGGCATGTCTTTGTTCGAGCCTGACATTGTGACTGAACTCGGTCTACTCCAGCAGCTGTGGTGTAGTGTGGTTTGAAACAGATATATTGACTGTCAGTAGAGACATTAGATGATATTTGTACAACATTTGCCGGCGTTCAGCACGTTTGACCCATGTCCCATTCCCCGTGGGGTCGATTCTGAGCTCGATTCAACTTGTCTAAGTTTGACGTGATCGTACTCTTGGAACTCTGGACCAAGTGTGTATGACCGAGAGATTCGGCGCTTCGGCAATAACTTCTGTAGAACCCGCCACGCCCCTAAAGTCGAGGAAACCAGAGCTCGCTTGCTGTAGGCTCGTCAGTAACTTCTCAGAGCTTCTTGCTACAGTTTCCCCGCATCGTTACTTCACGCCGAGAAGTGGTATTGATGTGAATGTGCTTCTTTCTCGTGGGTAATGCCGCGAGACTTCGGAAATCCGCCTAGATATGCTTTGCCGCGAATGAGCACCGACCACAACACCGTGTGAGCCTCGGACGTACAGGAACACCTGGTGAAACGTCGAGGCGTGGATTCCGAAGTGATCAAGCCGCTGAAGTTTCGTCCGTGTAAGACTATTACAATGATGACGGAAAATTCTCACGTGAACTGGACTTTGTGGGTTCTAATATTCTTGGAGGGCATGCAGGAGTGGGCACGAATACGCTGGAAGAAGCCATTACAGTAAAAGTGTGAATCGAATTTCGTCGAGAGTAATAGGATCATTTGACCATGCGTGACCTCATCCGAGACACCTACTTCGTATGTACAGCGTCGTAATGACAAGGCATCACAGGAGTGAAGACCCTTGAGCGTCCACTTTGTTAAGTCTCATCGGCTCGTCACCTCTAACACCAGCCCAAATCTTCGTGTCTCCCCTATCTGCTTTACCGCTCGCTTGGTATCGTTCGGTGGTCATTGACCTGCCGGCAGCGGTCTGATTGAGTACAAAGCGTAGGCTGCCGAAGCCGGCTTTCTTCGTGATGACCATTATTACAGACCCGAAGAAGAGGAGGGCATAGATCGCTGCGAAGAACAAAGCCGGGATAGCATATTTCCAATCGTAGCTTGTACTCAGTACGAACCTCGTCGCAGGTCGGGCTACCGTTGCCGCTCCAGCAGATTGAAGTGCACTCTTAGATGAGACGACTGAATTGGCCATCAGATCTGTCCAGATGTACTCTATGATCTTGCCAGCGGTGTCGGAACTGCGTCCAAGCTTGTTCCATTTCATGAACAGTGGCCAACTCGTTGCTCCAGAAAGGTCAGGCATGGTGTTCGAGCCGGAAGCGAACAAGCTCCCGCCAAATGTATACAGCGAGCCGAATGCACCAAATGGTGCTTTAGCACCGGCCAGAGCATCGTTGGAGCTGAGATCACCAAAGACCGCAGATGCCCCAGCCGGAAGATAGAAATCAGGTCGTTGGAGAGTAGCAATGTCAGGATTATCACGATTCGAGGCGGTGATCGGACCCCAGAACGGCGACAGCTGAGAGATGTTGCGGGGTGGTGAAGGCATCTCCATGGCCCAGATGGGCATTGAGTCAGTGGAGTTGTAGGACGAGTCCTCAACAGATTGCACGACAAGATTGGAGATCTGTGCAGTCCCGTTGAGCTGGAATTTGACAGTCTTGATAGAGGCCTTGATAGCAGCGGCGCAAGAGAAAATGGGCTGAGTCCAGTTGATACCGGGATCCATACGGTAGGCTCCAGTGTCTCCGATGATCTCGCCATTGTTGTCGACCATACTACCCTCGCCCATAAGCAAGCCGCCAGCAGCGGCGATCGTTCTGATGTCGAGAGCATCCGCCCCGCCAAAGCCTCGAACTGTAGTAGCTACAACGATCTTAGCAATCATAGATTGAGCAACGTACAGACATCTTCACTTACCAATCGAAAAGTAGCTCGAGCTTGCCCCAAAAGTAGAGTCGTTACTCAGAGTACTTATACTTGACAACGCACCAGGGAGCTGTGGAGTAAACGTTCCTACTGCTGCATTAGAGCTGCCGTACGCTGAGAAGGATATTTGGTTTGGCCTGGCATCCGACTGCGAGCTGAACTTGGCGTAGTCCTCGAGTGGATAAACTTTGCCCAATGTCATATTGCTCCGTGTCTCGTTCAGAGCACGCGCAAGTATGGCGTTCGTCATGATGGCTCCTTTCCTATAACTCCAATGTCAGTACGAATTTGTACGGATATCAAGAGAACAATCGCACCATGATCTTTCCAGCAGCTTAGGATCATCTTGGGTATTATTGAGATCCAGGATAGGGTAGTCGCTTGGAAGGTTGACGAGACCGCCTCGATCTGTGATTCTTGCATTTGGTACGCCTCCGAGTTGGTAAGGGGCGGGCATTGTGAAGTCAAAAGTAATATTAAGATTGGTGCATGCAGTTTCCGGCTCAAGCCACAAGATCCTTTCATCCCAAGTATAGCCAGATTCCGAGGAGGGAGGAAGAGTGTGGTTTCGAAATCCAATACCAGGCTTATCTGCAGTCGAAACGATCAGGCCTTCGATAGCCTGAATTTTTGAGTCCAGAATGAAGGGCTGATAGTACCTGAATTGCCCTTGTGCTCGAGGGCGACCTTCATCAAGCCACTGGGTGTTCTCATCCTGCTCCGGTCTTGTCTGATTATTGTAGTCGATGTACGAACGGTATTGGATGTCAGCGATACCGGCGACCGTACTCATTTCGCCTTCGGTTGCACTTGAAAATGCGTTGGTAATGTTCGCGGCAATATTGGATATAATCCAGTCGTTCGCACCCGGACGTGCAATACTGTACATCCCCGTTTCGTTGAAGACCACGTCGTACCCATCGTCATTCCCAGGGCAGCTTTCGATGATCGTGTCACCACAGACTCTGTTCAATGTGTAGTCGCCGCGCTGTTGGGTAGCTTGGCCAACAGGCGAATCATCTCTGACGTAAGAAAAGGGCACTCCGTCAGTTTGTTGTTGGCGCAGAGTCGAATGAAGCCCAAGTGGTGTTATTGCAGCCGCTATTCCAAGGACCATCGCAGCAAAGACATTGAGGTATGACATCCCTTGCATCCGCTTATCTACTTTCTTCCCAGAAACAACATCCGTCCGGAGGATGACTGGCCAGTGAGAGTTGTTGATGAGACGTCCGAAGATAGACCTTCAGATTGCCGGGTGAGTATAAGGATTCGACGAACGAGAAGTTGCAGGTCTTGTCTTACCATGTTGCCGCATTTGTAGTTCGCTTGAGAAGACCAACAGCAAGGACAGACACCAATAGTGGATAGGTCAAACGCACTGCAGTAGTCAGTATGAATTCGAGAAGAAGATCACTCCAGACCAACCAACTACGATCACCACATTGATGATTGCCGCGGCCTGAGCGACAGACAACTGCCTGACTACATTGATGGCGGCGTCCATGATAAGGTAGTCTCCCTGTCTCTGTACCCTCAATCCCACAAAAACAAGGGTCCCCGAAGAAATACTTTGGAAAAAGAGAAATGGACTTCAGCTCATCGCACCGGTACCTACTCTTTCTTTAACATATCCAGAGTTCTGAGCTTACCTTCTACACAGAGAATCGTGCACCGCCGCGCGAATCAGCGCCGCTTGGTATCACACTCACCAAACCATTCTTGGGCAGATTTACACACACTCTCAAGGAAGAGGCCATAAGCTAAAGCTCTTGCTATCCTGAACTTGGATAAGGAGCGCCAGCAGTACGAAGCCAATATGGCGCCACAGCCTGGAATGTCCAAGTAGACCGTCGTCTCTGCACTTACAGTTCATAACGCGTGGGACGTATGCAGGTGCGTGCAGTTGGCTGCAGAAATAGCTCCTCCCAGCTGAAAGGAAACGGAGCCAGGTGAAGTCAAAAGAAGATTGATGGAGTTGTCATCTCGCTGGGGCGAATGAGACTTTGTCCTCAATTGCGGAGGATGCGCGATTCCGGGTGATCTTCGCAAGCCCTCCGCCTCATTTCCCTTGGTTTGCAAGGATGGCAAGATCAACAAGCCACGAGGCATTGATGGACTCCATGTAGTCCAGATCAGATTGCATTCCCTGGAAAGCAAATCACGCCGGAACATCGATGGGGTTTGCCACTTGCAGATCTCGCTCAGCAGCACGACCAGGATGGCATCACCGCTGTCTGCCGTTTTGTTGATAAAGATGGCGAAGAAGGTACTATATTTCCTCGAAGAAAGCGAGACCTTGGGTGCTTTGTCTACCAATATCAACGGGGAGGGAGCAGAGTTGTCGGGTCCGCGTATGGCTTCTCTCCTGAGGAGAGCGGCCATTCTTATTAGGCAAGTATTCTCAGCACCTGCAGAAGTACAATGAATCAGCTATCCTTCGAAGGACTGTCTACAAGAGCGTTCAGTATGTTCTGCATGCTGATGTCGTGGCAGCTGATATATTCAACAAGTAAGAACAGAATTGACAAGGAGATCTCATGTCTGTCCCATTCATTACACATCTACTTGTTGTGCATTACTTGCATATCCAGACATCTACATTATTCGATGTGTATCAACAATACCGATAAGACTCCAGCCCTCAAATGTAGACCAACCTAAACAACCAAATCAACGATCCACAATCATTTTCACCCACTCAAACCTCTTCCCATCACTCTTTCTCCGCACCCTCCTCAGGCGCATGCCCAAACCGCCTATTCTGCCACGCTTTTTTGATATTCTTCCCCAGCCTCAGCTTTCTCTGCTTGTGAGCTCGCTCTGAACTCGCATCCGAGCTGATTGAGACGGCGTCTGGAGTTCTGGGCTCCACGGGTTCGAAAGTCGCAGTTGAAGCGGTTGGCTCGAAAGCTTTCGATGGCAATTGGGGCGGCTCCTGAGGTTCAAAAGCTGCAATTGAAGCTGCGGTACTTAGCTTGTAAGTTTTCGCTGGTAGTTTGGGAGGGATGCCGTCCGACTCGCGATCGTCTTGACTCGGAGTAATCGATGTTGTTTCTTTGCTTGCTTTCCCGACGATGCGCTTCCAGGCTCGGAAAAGTGTCGAATTGACCGGAGTTGTGCACAGCAGAATGGCAACGGCTGGGACGGTGATTGCAAGACCGATCCTAGCATTCTGGGATCTGGGCAGCCAGTGGCTGATGTTGGATATCTGGGAGGTGGCCATCTTCATGGTTTCTTGGGCTTGTCCTTGGGAAAAGGTGAATTTACGAAGCTCACTGCGAGTGTCAAAGTCCGGGAATGCTCGAAAACATGTTCGAGCGATATGATGAGGCTCTTAAGAGAAGTCATGCCAGCTCAGGGGTACTATGAAAGAAAGCGAGCCTCATCCATGTCGATGCTATGACCTTTTGTCTCATTGCTGAAACTCGAAGCTAGGAAGTTGAAACGCTATCAGTACGCGGGGCCAGGAATTTCGACACAGCCTAACAAATAAAACAACGCCAATTCTTGAGAGTAAGGCTGGGAATAGACTCAATTCAGGCAGGGTGCATCTTGATTCATGAGCTTTATTATGGAAATACAGAATACAACTGCGGAAAGAGAGATCAAACCAACGAGCGCCATCCCAAAAACAACACGAGCGCGAAAACCCGAACAAAACTCCCAAACCAATCCTTCCAACGAAAAGCGTTTCCCCATGAGCCTGCCCGTGCTTGTCCATCAATCCCTTTTCAACGTCACATCCACCGTCGCACCCATTGTAAAAGCAGCGAAGTCCTCCAAGCCTACCACTCAGACTTGAACCTCACTTCCCTCCCCTTCCTCCCATCAATCCCAGCCTTCACCTTCGGCTCCGCAAGACCGCCCTCATCCCAACCCTCGAGCCATTCCTCCTCGTCCTCCTCATCTTCCCAGAAGGTGAGCTCGCCTCTCCCATTGTCAGCAGAGAGAGTGGACAACTCCAGACGATCGAATCCGTCGTCACGATCGAGCTCGGCGGTTCCGACGACGTCAAAGCCTTCGTCGACTGTGGCGGGTCCGTGGATGGGAGAGGAGAGGATTTTGGTCGGGCGGGTGGGCTTGGTGCTGATGCAGGCGCGAACGGGAGTGTCGGGGAAGGCGTTGTTCTCGGAATCCAGATGAGCAGGAGGACCGTGAATCTTAGAGGTAAAGGCAGGATTGTAGATGCCAGCAATTCTGGTCTTGGTGGCGAAAGCCCCTGTGCTGTCGAAGAAAGGAGAATTTGAACTGGCCAGAACGCTCTGATTCCTTCACCTCAGCAGCAAGCTTCCCAGCTTGAGACTCGTGTCCGGTCGGAGCAGGACCACGCGGAGATTCCTTGTCAATACCCCGTTCGAAGACCCCAACACTGCTGTCTTTGTTGGAGATCTTGTTAGTGCCCTTGGATTGGACCGGAATGTCGACACTGACGCCGTCGATCCACTTGTGCCTGTGGACGCTCTTCTTGACATTGCCACGGATCGCGGTTGCGTTGTTTGTGCCTTTGTATGCAGGCTTGCTGGAATTCTCGTTGACACTGCCAGCTGCGTAACCCAAGAAAGTCTCAGACCGCTTCCTCTCCTCGACGAGACGGAGGAGTCTCGCCCGCTTCTCCGAAGAGGAGGTGACGAGCTTGACAACGTCCTCCTGCTCCTGGCGGCGAGCTTTCGATGAGTCCATGGTGACTCGGACGGTAAGATGGGTAGTGAAAAGGGGCTGTTCGTGGTCGTGCTTCGTTGTTGAGAAAGGGAAGACGACGTGAGAGCGAAAAAGAAAGGTAGCGGATGGCGAAGAGATCAGAAGGTCGAAGTCGTGATTCTTCTGTTTGTTAGATGTAAGAACCTCCACGACCCCCAAAAGATAAGTGTTTATATAGGACAGCGCCAGGTGGCGGGCGGGAGCCACCGACGACCAATGAGCCTGCGACGCATAAGAGCGGATGTAAGTGAACTTGCAGTGAACAAAAAGCTAACGAGACTCGAGATCCGAGACTCGAGACTGCTGTCACTGATTGCCTGCTTGCTTGCTTACTTGCGAGAGTTCACTTTGTGGTGTTCAGTAAAGTTAGTAGAACCTACTTCTGGAGAGTAAGTGAAGTGAAGTGAAGTCGAGTCAGCGGCGGATTCCAAAGGCTTTGTGGGATCGTTCCCGGATTATGAGCCTCTGTACCGGGGTTGGGGAGTTGCGTGTGCCTCTGCTCCCGACAGAGCACGACTGCAATAAGATTGGGGATTAGTAAATGCTATGGACGATGATCCAGGGTGCGATCAGTAGATCTTATGTCTCCGGAAGCGATGTCGCAACAAAGCCATATATCAAGTTGAGAAGTTTGATTCTTTGACGCTTGCGCACTTACCCACAAACCATGAATGAACCCACAAACAACAAACGTCTCCCAAACAGCAAGCTTTTGAATGAAGAAATGAGAAGGGAGGAAACAAGATGTCTTGAAATGCTTGCGCTTCCATTATCATTACGTGCTGCTCTCAAAACCCTAAATAAACACCGAAAGGGGTCTTTGTAGGGGAGAGCATAACAAAAAAGGCATGATGAGTGCATGTGTGCGTGCAAGTGCCTATGTACTATGTCAACTGTATCTTTGGCTTGATGAAAAGAAAAAGGAAAGAGGAAAGACTATGCAAGGCGTGTCTGCCCTCTCATGTGGCGATTGTCGACGAGAGCTTAGGAAATGAAGGTAGCCTCAGTGAAGAGCTGGCCCTCCTCTTCGATGATCTCGCCGCCGACGTTGACCTTGATGGTGAGTTTGGGAGCGTACTGCGAGGCAAGAATGAGTAAAAGGAAACCAGCAAGAAGTAGATAGGCTGTCCGCATACCTGGTAGATGTAAGGCTTGGTGCCCGCAGCGCCTGCGACAATGTTCTTGACGAACTTGGGCATCTCGCCCATGACATCAACGCGGTCGTTTCTGGGACCGAGGCTTCCTGAGAGCTCTGCAGATACAGGCTTGCCGTCGGGGCTCATACCCTCCCACTTCCAAGTCACGGCCTTGGGCTCGGGCCAGGCGTTGTCGGAGTCGGGCGCGGTCTCGTCGTGTGACACGGGAGGACAGGCGTTGGCAACGACCAGAGCGCCGTCAGTAGCGATACCACCGACGGGGACAACGGTGCTGCCGTAGGAGGGCGGGGTGGTGTACTCCATGTGGATGGCGGAGTAAGATGGGGACTGGAAGTTGGCGAAGCTCCAGCGGGCAGCTAGAAAGAAGGAGTATCATCAGTGTCCAATTCCAAGCTCTTCAGTTTTGTATCCATGCACTCACCAGCGAAATGCGGCTTCATGCCCTGCAGCGCATGCACGAACATTCCCCTGCCCTTGAAATCCACAGGTCCCTTCTGCGTCACGAATTGACCCTCAACCTGACACCTGGGCCAGAAGAGGTGCTTAATCCTGCCCCAGGGGGCCTTGGGGTCGGTTCCGAAATTGCTCGTGCCGTTCTTGCCCACGGCGAAGCCGGGCGCGGTCTGCGTGAACTTGACGTCGACGATGCAGCTCTTGTTGACGCTGCTGCGGATGTGGTAGGTCTTGCCGTCGTCGGAGATCTCCATCGAGCAGTCCCTGCAGGAGAAGTTCTGCTTGTCGTCGGAGAAGTTGAAGTTGTCCAGGTTGTCCGAGGCCCAGAGCTCGGGGCCGCTGGCGGGGTCGATGATCTTCGCGTTGAACTGGGCGGTGGTGCGCACGCCGAGGACGTTGCTGTAGATGATCTGGACGAGGCCGAGCTTGCCTTCGTCGCTAGTCATGTAGAAGGTCTTGGTCTCGACGTTGGTGGAGCCCATGACTTCCCAGCGCAGGTCATCCTTGGTGAGCTCGGTGTAGGGGACATCCTTAGCTTGCTGGGTGACGGCCTGAATGGCCTCGGGGCCGTATTCGCGCTCGGTGATGCCGACGCTGAGGAGAGAAGAGAGAATGTGTCAGTGAGGGTGAGGTGTATGGGGAGACGCCGTGGTCGGTAGATAGTGAAACAAGACCAGGGAGGTGGGGTGAGGTCTAGAGGGGTAGAAGATGTCGATGCGTTGGAGCGGGAAGGCGTATGCACATCAGCGGAGAGAAGAGAGAAAGCACGTACGCGTTCTTAGCCCAGTTGAACATGATTGCAAGATTTTAGAGAGAGTGATTGTGGTTGGTGTAGAAGGGAGAGAATAACAATATCACGACTATCTCACAGACTGATGATGTCCCGCGAAATCCATCCCCAGCCGGACTTCCCTTTCAGGAAGGGGCAGGGCACTTTTGAATGGGCGGTGACGCAGACTTGGACACTTCGCCCTCCTCCTCCGTCTCCAGGCGCTAAATGGCGATTGTCCCACTCAAATGGTGCATGCTGTTCAAGCATTGGCCTAGGCATCTCTTCGACATCTTGGTGTGGGATGCAAGGTATTGCAAAAAATAAAATAAATACCTCTGGCTGGATCGAAATGATGTATTGATAAAGAAGCACAAACCTCTAGTCTCCATTATTAAACGACCTTTCTTTGTTCCATCATGCCATGCCGCTGAGAGAGCTGCTTCGCCAACAACGTTTTTTCACTAACTCATCGGTGCAAATACCATCAGCCTTAGTATACTTTGACTCGACCACTGCCGGTGAGATATCTGCTTCTCAAAAAGCGTTCTCTAAGATGCCTGGTGCAAGTCTCATCAACCCTGGTATACTGTGACTTGACCTGTCCCGGTGAGATAGCTGCTCTTCGAACAGCGTGTCTCAGAGCCATCGATGCAAATATTATCGAGCTTAATACACTATAAGATAGTCCCTACCATTGAGACGCCTGTTTTTGAATTATTAACTCTCCGAGATATGGTGTAAGTATCATCGAACTTAATACACTATGAAATAGTCTCTACCATTGAGAAGCCTTTTTTTTTTGGATCATTGACTCTCCGAGGTACACTATGAAATACTCTCTCCCATTGGTCTGTTGCCGACGACGACATACGCTCATCAGAACATCAGCAAAAGCAGCAAGATTAAACAGAAAAATCATCACGCCAAAGACAGAAATCATTCCACCATAACCGAGACTCCTCGCTGAAAGCCAAGCAGTCGCTTGCTTGCATGCCATCATGTTCTCCCTGAAATCGTCACATCATAAGCAGTCATCCACCCAATGCATCGCTTCACTCAATGCCAGTACATCACCTCATCTACGGGTATCCACCTGGAGGACCGCCCTGAGCAACAACATCGAATTCATCCAGCTCGCCCCCATGTCGCGCCGCATACCGAGCCTCGGCGTTCGCTATGCGCTGTCTCACATCGTGATTCCTACGCATTCTGTTCAACTCGCGCAAATTGGCTTGGACGCCCTCCAGAATGCGGCGGTTCTCGTTAGGTGCCTCTGGCTGTGGGTGTGCTTGGAATTGGTTGTTCGGTACCCCGCCAAACCGGTAGAGAGGTTGATTCATCATGGGCTGGGGCATAAAGTAGCCTGCGTGCGGTGCGCCGGGGCCAGCTGGCTGTGGCTGGTTGTGAGGATGCTGCAAAGGAGCTCCAGCTAGCTGCTGAGGATGATGGATGCCGCCGCCTGGCAAGACGACCGGGTTGAAGTGCTGCTGCTGTGCACCTGCGGCGGCGTTGGCGTTCGGGACGTGGTTTGCGAATGGCGGGTTGAAGAATTCGTCAAAACCGAAAATGTGCTGACCTCTCAGTGGACCCGGGAGATGCTGCGCACCACCTGCATCTGGCCCTATCGGAGGGGGCGGGGGAACAATCCTCCTCGCTCTAATTGCCGCCTCCATCTGCGCCTCTCGCCTCCTACGACGAGCGGGAAGGTCGGCGGCCAATCCGGCGTTCAGTTGGAGACGTTGCTCGCGCAAGCGGTGTAATTGCTCCCTGATTCTCCTTCTGCGTTCGTGACCAGGCCCGACGTCCTGATCGTTGGCTGGATCATCCTCGTCGCCATCGTCCCAAAAGCCCATGCCCATACCCATGCCCAACGCCGCGTTCGCCCAGCCCATAGGCCCGCCTCCCAAGCCTTCCGGTCCAGCTTGGCGAATCCTTTGTTCGGTCGCCTTGTTAACCGCGTCGGACATCTTAATCTCGAGATCCTCTGGTCGCACATCGGGATTGTTGGCAACAATCTCCGCTCTGGTAGCGTCTTCGGCTTCCTTGACCTCGCGCTCATGCCTCTGCTCGAGATTATCGTACAGGGGGCACTTTGCCCCTCCACCGCGCGCTCGCACGCCTGGAGGCTGATCGAAATGCTCGTATCCTTTGAGTGTCTCAGAGCAGACGTAGCATTGCACGTTCTGACAGCTTGGGCACGTCATCTTGTTGCAGCCGTATTCCTTGATGAATTGCTTCTTGCAGCGATTGCAAGACCTGACCAGTGCGGCTGTCATGGCTTCTTCGATCTTGTGGCGGCTGTTGATCTTGTTGTCCTTTGCGTGTTGCTCGCATGAGATAGGTACATGGGTGCTGGCTTTGCAGCGTCGACAGCTGACCTTCTCGCACTCGGGGTTGGCGCATCGAAATTCGAAGTCTTCTTCGATCGGCGGCGCAATAGCTTTGTAGTCGCAGAAAGGACACTCCTCGAGGTTCTCGAGAGCAGCATCGCGAATATCTTTCTCTTGCTGAAGGTCTGCCAGCTTCGCGAGAAGCTTCTTGTCCGCGAGTTGATTGAGTTGGGCAGGGTCAAACCCTGCACCGCATCCGGCTGTACACAAGACACGGCAGCGAGACTCTCCAATCTCGGATTTGATGTAAGCCTCCATACAGGACCAGCAAGTGAAGTGAGGGGTTTCTCCATGACAGTGGATTTGTCGGTTCATAGGAAGATCGTCGAAACATGCCTGGCATTCGGCTGTGCAGCCAGCAGCAATTGAGCGCTGCAAGTTGTCATCCTCGAGTTGCTTCTTCTTCGCCTCCTCAGCGCGCTGCTTTCGGTATGCCTGTGCTCGTCTGCGCGCAGCGGCCAGCTCTTCGACCAGAGGCGGCCAACCAGACTGGTCGGCGATGACATCCGCGCTTCTGAGCATCATGGAAGGTCGGCCACGGTGGCGAGGCGGGCCGTCAGTATCCATGATGGTTGCAAGATGAATATACGCTTTGTAGAGACGTTTCTCTTCTCTCACGGCTTGGCCGATAGAAGCAACGGTGAAAGTTGGGAACTCGGCTTTCAGCATGGCCGAGATCGTTGCAGTGAGATGCCGAGGACCTTCGTCCTGATCATCCCTCTCCCATAGCATGTGATCTTCGTCGACGCTTTCCTCGCGCTTGCGTTTGAGTTGTTGAGATTCCTTGCGTCTCTTCGGGTAAGATGGAGCAGACAGCATCTTCTCGATGATCCTATCTAGATAGACAGCCATGGGCAGGTCCGAGTCACTGTTCTTGGCCTCGGTGTAGAGTGAGGTGACGTGATCAGGGCACACATCAGGGAACAATTCGTAGACACGTGCCAGACAGCCGTCTTCGGTCAGTAGCTCTCCGCCATCACCCAAAGCTTGCGCGCCACCCGCGGCATGATTAGCAGCCTCTGCATCGTCGCGCTTTTCGTTGTCGACAGCGCCAATTTGGACGTCTGGGTCTTCATTGAGGTAGCCGAAATCGTCAATAACGAGAGGCACATCAGGTAGAATGCCGTCAGGGGGAATTGCTGGATTGTCAAATTGGCCAGGGACGCGACCTTCATCGTAGAAGCCATCGTAGAACTGATCGCGAAAAAGCTCAAAGCCGTCATCGTCAGGTTGTGAAGAAGCGTCAGAAGGTATTTGCTCTGGCGTTGCGGCGCGATTTGTCATTCGAGCAGCGGCAATTGGCGTCGCTGGTGGTTCATTGTCGGACTCGCTGACAAGATCGATGATCTCAGGCAGCGGTCTGGCTGCGGTAGCCATGGTCGAGTAGTTCGAGGGTCTTGGACGCGAGTCTTAGCAAGAAGACGAGCTCGGAGAAAGGTGGAAGACCAGTGAAGTAGTGTTGTGGCGAGGAAGTGGGATTGCTTCAGGAGAGGGCAAGTGCGGGCGTCAAGCGTAGCTTTTTGTAACGAGCAATCAGTTGATTCACCTCACCCGAAAGTGAAGAAGGCTGTCACGAGCTCCGAGCCAAGGTTGAGGCGGGTTGGCTATGTAATGGCCTTCAACGAAGGATTATCTTTGCACGTGGCATGTGGTACCGGGAACCACGCGGATGGGCGACGGCCACGGGAATATCTGAAGGTTAACGAATGTCGGCGGTGCGAATAAGAGAATGTGACGTGGTCGGCGCCGTTGGCAGGTTGCAGGGTGGTACGTGTAGTGGTCGCGAGGGCGAGGTAGAGGGAGAGGCAAAAGGGGAGGATGATGCAGTGTGCAGCCACAGACTTTTGAGCTTGTCGCGGTAGCCTGGTGAAGCGTTGCTGAGCGTGTCGGGCCTGCCGATGTTGAATGCGCAGTGGATGGCGGGACGTGGACGAGCTTTCTGCTCTTGACTTTCAGTTATTGTTACTTGGCGGGAGAGGGCCGCAGGAGGTCAGCAATGAGATTGTCTGTGTCATGTGAATTCTGGGTGGTCTTCAGTGAATCGAGGCGTCAGTCTGGAACGTGGAGGCCATGATGGAGGTGAGGTGAGGTGAAGGCTCGCAGTACGCAGTCAAGGCTTGGAGCGCCGTGGACATGCAGACGCCCAACCAGCTGCGGCGGCGGTTGTGGCTCAGTGCGTGTGAGCTGCCAAAGGATTACAGGTATCTTTGGTGGAAGAGTGAGGTGTGAACAGCTCGGCATCAAGTGAGAGGTCAGGTTTTGAGTTCACGTAGGATGGTGTTGGTCGGCATTAAGGCTAAGGGCAGGCGGGAGGGCCGAAATGCAAGGTGGAAGGGTGTTGGGCTGGCGCTGGCTTTGCGGGGCGCCCCAATCGGTGGAAGGCGAGAGCGCTTGTAGGGCGTGAGTGGAGCGAAGTGCTATTGTGGTTGGCTCAAAGATATTTGCTTTTCTATAATCTCGATTTATGGCAATGTCACCTCGCTCTGCTCCGATGTAAATAAGGGCAAGCAACGAAAAAAATTTGAGCCAATACACTTCTCCATTGGTACCATCATCACCAACAAACGCCATCCCACACGTGCACCACACGTGCCCCTCAGAATTCACTTTCCACAGCCATGCCATCTCTACCACACCGCGACTCTCCGGAGCTCCATCTGGTCTTAGCCACAGCCGAAGAGCAACTCGCCCAGCTGCATGTCAACAGCGAAGAATGGCGCGGCACCCTGTCTGTCCCTGCCTACTTCCGCCGCGAAGAACACCTGCTGCAGCAAGCTTTGACCAGAGACGGCGGGCTCACGTCTTGGGTCTTGGTGCACCAGCCCAACGGCACTAGCGAGAAAGACAGGAAAGTCTTGTGCGGCTGCGAGTCGATTTTGAAGCGAGCGCTTGTCGCCTCTGATGGTAAGGTTGAGGATGTCGTGGCGCACGGCGTTGCTAGTGTCTTTTGTCCGCCTGAGTACAGGGGAAAAGGGTATGCGGGTAGGATGATGGCTGAGTTGGGAGAGAGGCTCAAGGGCTGGCAGGCTCAGGGGCAGTCGAACTTGTTCAGCATCTTGTATTCGGATATTGGGAAGGTGAGGCTTTTCTTCATTACGTTTTTCTTTTCTTTGTCTTGCTTATCGCCGTGCAGGACTTTTACGCCGCGCGAGGATGGCAGCCGTTCCCTTCATCGCACATTTCTCTCAGCGCAAATGCCCCTTCACCTCGCGATCTCCCTCTGTGCAGCTTTTGAAGACCTCCGACCTGGACTCTTTGTGCAAGTCCGATGCAGAGTCTCTTAGAAGCGACCTCTCCAAAACCAAAGCTCCTTCAGTCGCTCTTGTCCCAGACACCGCAACTATGGCCTGGCACCACGCGCGGGAAGAGTTCATAGCGAGAGAAGCCTTTAATCGCCATCCTGAAATCAAGGGCGCAATCGTTGGCTCCGTGCCTGGCGAGCGAGCCTGGTGCATCTGGACCCGTGTTTGGACGAATCCCAACGAAGAGGATGTCGATACGCTGCACATCCTTCGACTGGTCGTGGAGGAGGGCTTGACGAGTGAAGGCCAGAACTTCAGTCCCGCGACGGAGTCTGGTGTTTTTGAAGTGCAGTCCTCGCCTGCCGTGCCAGCAGTTGCAGCCTATTTGCCGCTGCGCAGAAGCAAGCGGCGGAATGGGACATGCAGGCTGTGGAATTCTGGAACCCGACTTCGCTTGCTCTTGCTGCTGCTCGAAGATTGATGAGGGCGTTAAGGTGCATGAGCGGGAGAAGTCCAGCATTTGCAGTCTGCGGTGGTATGGTGAAGGAGACGGGAAAGGTTTGCAGTGGGTTTGTAATGAGAAGTATGGCTGGTGTTGAGGAGCGACTTGGATGGGGTGTATTCGTATGAAATGTCGGAGGATGATGAGCAAGAGCTGATGCGTGAAGATAGATACCTTTCACATAGATGAATATTTGAGCATTTGCCAGAGTGTTTCCAGATGTTTGCCATTCTTGTGATTCTTGCCAATTGCGTGATCTGGAGTCCGCGAAGCAAGTGCGATCAAGTCTTGCAGAGCTTGAGCGATGTTGCGAATGTCTGCTTGCACCATCGGCAATTGACATGTATTGTTACACGTACAATCTCAATGAAACGAACAGGATACACCCGTGTTGGAGCAATGCAAGGTGGGGTGTTATTGCGTTTTGTGACAGATATCGTTGCACGTGGCCATCTTTCTTTACCCTGGGAATTACTGGAGACTTCGCCTGTCTGTATAGCGGAAAGTCGGTATATGAAGAGGAAATATTGCGATCTGCATGGCATGTACGTATGTTGACGTCGGACCTCAGGCTACGAGATTCAATTGATGTCGACGGAAACTTGGCGATGGAGTGTAACGGTTTTCTTGTGAAGATGCAAGTTTCACGGCAGACGGCTTAGGTTGTTGGTCAGACAGGTTTGACATATAGGTTGGAGCCAGGTACGCGTTTCAAGCGGCTGTGGTTGTTGATCGTCAGCCTCTCAGCCGTGTAGGAGGGAGCGGAGGGCTCGGAAGGGAAAAGGCAGCATAAAAACAAACTCGATGCGCGAAGATGAAGGATCCCCGCCGTCTATTCCCGCGAAAGTGAGGTGACTTTGAGTTTCAAGGTAAGCCACGTAGCTGAGATGATGACACGAAAGGTACCAGGAACAAGTACATGTACCCGAGTAGCCATGTGTCTAGACGGTTTGCTCGCAGTAGTATTTGGATTCGATTTTTGGTGTGAGAGAAACGATTGAAGTAGCTGACAAGATGTTAGTGGACCACTTGCTCACATGTCAGAGATGCCTTTCCAGACGTGTCACCACCATCACTTTCGTCGGCCTTTGCTACAGGGATATCGCATTCGAAATCCTGGTCATCATCGGATAACTGCCTTTGTGGCTGGTTAAGATCTGAAGTGGCTTCCCGAACACTCCGCCACGCAAGCAACACAAAACAAAGTCAAATCCTTCTCCCTTTCGGCCGTGCTACCGATTTGCGTTGTGGCTGCCTTGTGTGTTTTTATGTGAAGAGGTGATGATGAGTATGCTGTTCTAAAGATTTGATACTATTATTTTCCTTGGTTATTTCCGATCGTCTGAGAGCATCAAGCGGATTGGTGAATTGTTTGTTTCCTTACCCTTCCTTCCATTCTCATCAATCCCACCAAGGCGGGGCGTAACGGCTGGCTGGCTTGCTTGCTTGGTGGAGTGGAGACAGAGAGAAAGAGAGACAGGCAGCGATGAGCCCGTGTCTCAACACGAACTCGCACGATATCGCTCTTCAGGCTCTGGAAAAGGCGGCAGCAGGAGATATTGATATATGTCCCAATACTGCTACTGCTTCTGACTTGTAGCCACTATCATCACTGTCAGAGGCTACATGTACCTCGCCTAGTCAATACTAGCATTGCTGCCCTGCGACGACCACTGCCGGGCCGCCACCACTTCTGCCACCAACGCCCACCACCCACCAAACAACAACAAGAGAGACATCACTTCACCCTCCCCTCCTCCCTCACCCACGTGCACACACACGCACACATACACACACCGCACTCCTGCCGGCATTTTGGCTGCCTCAGCACTCCGATCTTAGTTCCATCCCATTTCCACTCCCTACCTTGCCTTGCCTGCCTTACTCGCAGCGCTCTCTGACTGCACAGCACCGCGCTGCTGCTCCCTGCACTGCCCTTCCACCACACTCGTCCGCCCACCAGAATTGCGGGTCCCATCAATACGCCCGCCCGCTCCGCACTAGGCGGCCTGACACCAACAACACCCACGCCAACAAACAACACAACGTCAGCAGTCTCCTTCACAGAAACTGCCGTCACCGCTGCCACGACACCACCACCACCCCGCTTCCTCGTCCACCCACCTCCTCCTCCCGCCCCGCCGCGGGCGCCGACACCACCGCCGCAACCATGAGCCACAACGACGATGCAGCCGTGCAGGAGCTCATCCGCAAGATAGATCGCGAAAATGCCATCATCAACGCTGCCCGCCAGATGTCTCAGGCCACCAACAACCCCGCCGTCAGCTCTCGAGTCGACTCGCAGATCCGCGAAGCCACCCGCAACATCAACTACTTCGAGCAGACCCTACGCGACATCCAAACCCGCAAGATGGGCGGTGCCATGGGCAACCTGAACATATCCGGAGGAGGCAATGGCGGCGGCCCGACGCCACCACAGCACGGCATGCCGCACAACGGACAGAGTGGGAGAGGCGGCAATAACCAGACAGGCTACGGTGCACAGCAGGGAGACTACGGCGCGCCGGGTCCTGGAGGTTACAGCATGGGTGCTGGCAATGGAATGATGCCGCCCAGAGCTCCCTACGCGCCGCCCGGGCCCGAAGAGCGGACGCCTAAAGCGCGTCCCAATTACAGCAAGCTTGGTACGAGAAGCCGATCGAACGACCTCGAGATTGCGGTGTGCTAACTAGTACTTTCTAGATCTAATCAAGGCCGACACTCAGCACCTCGGTCCTCGAATTCAGCTTATGTTGTCACAGCTCGAGTTCAAGCTCAGCGTAGAGAAACAATACAAGGATGGTATCGAGAAGATGGTCAAGCTTTACCAAATGGCAGGAGACCGCAAGAGCAGAGCAGATGCCGAGGGCAAGCGAGTGGAAAGCAACCAGAAAATCCAGCTGCTCAAATTGGCGCTACGAAGATACGAAGACCTACACGTGGTGGATGAGCCCGATTCGCCCGACGATGACAGCACCGACATGCCGACACAGCGAAAATCGATCAGCGGCCAAATCTCAGTACGAATCAATGCCGTTGCCGACGTCGACCATGCCTCGACGGGAAGATTCCAACGTGGACCCGAAACATTTGTCATCATGAAAGTCGAAGATATCTTCAAGGGCAGGACTAAGGCTACTCGCAATGACAGGTGGCCAGACGAGGTTCATGATTTTGATGTGGACAAGGCCAACGAGATCGAGTTCACCGTGTACGATCGCTCAGGCGACAACGCAGTGCCTATAGGATTGCTCTGGATTAGACTTCAGGACTTGGTCGACGAGTTGAGAAGGAAGAGGGTGGAGACCGAATTTCAACAGGCTGGCTGGACAACTGCCGACAAGATGGATGGTGGTCCTAAACCCGACGTACAATACCAGTCGCCTCCTGGCTCGCAAGGTGGACAGCCCGGCAGGCCCGAAACAGCAGGAGGTGCTGGAGGTCCTGCTGGTGCTGGCATGGGAGCGCAGACAGGCCCTGTTTTCGTTGATGCCTGGTTTACATTGGAGCCAGTCGGTCGCATTCAGCTAACCATCAGCTTCACGAGGCAAGCTCACGCGAAGAGCAAATTCGACGTTGGTCTTGGACGTAAAGGCGCCGTTCGTCAGAAGAAGGAGGACGTCGTCGAGCAATACGGCCACAAGTTCTCCGTGCAAACCTTCTACAACATCATGCGCTGCGCATACTGTGGCGACTTCCTGAAATACACAGCCGGCATGCAGTGCGCGGACTGCAAGTACACTTGCCACAAGAACTGCTTTTCCAAGGTCGTCACCAAGTGTATCAGCAAATCGAACGCCGAGACCGATCCCGACGAGGAGAAGATCAACCACCGCATTCCTCACCGCTTCGATGCTTTCAACAACATGGGTGCCAACTGGTGTTGCCACTGTGGTTACATGCTCCCTTTGGGTAGGAGCAAGGCCCGACGATGCACAGAGTGCAAGCTTACTTGTCACTCTGGCTGCGTTCACTTGGTCCCTGATTTCTGTGGCATGAGCATGGAAAGCGCAAATCAAATCCTGGCTGAGCTCAAGGGCATGAAGGGCAGGATGATGAACAACAGCGCCAGACTTCGCCCTCAATCGACCACGAGCTCCAGGCCCACTCCACCTCAACAAAGCCCAAGCTATGCCCCAGCGCCTGGTCATCAAGAGAAGCTCCAAGCCGAAGAGCGCTCCCACGAAAGACCCTTCTCATACGGCAGTGGCAAAGACCGCAACTCGGATCAGTACGACCAACCTCCGAGAACAAGCTCCTACGGTCCGACGAGCGGAACATCTTTGGATGCCGCCAAGGCTTCAATGTCTGCTGGCAGCGTGCCGTCTTCTCCCGAGATGCAACAGCATGCCAGACCTCCCCCCCAAAGGGTGCAATCTGGTCAGTCCGCAGCTGCTGCGGCCGCCGCTTCTGCAGCGTTGTCTGGGAAGAGGGTGTCGGCCGCTCACGATCAGCGCCAAGATCCTCGCAACAGCTACGGTCGGATGTCTCCTGGTGACTACTCGCAGGGTCACCAATCTCGACCATCAGGACCATATGCAGATGGTTACAAGGAAAGCAAGCAGATGGCCACGCCCCAACCTCAACAGCCGGCTTACGATCCTTCAGCGTATGCTGCCGTCAGTGGATATGGGCAATACCAACAGCAGCAGCCGCCTCAAATACAGCAACCACCTCCGCCCGCCAAGTCCCCTTACCAGCAACAAGTACCACCGCCACCGCAAGTGCAAGTTCCTCAACACCAGCCTCCAGTGCAGCAACAACCCCAAGCACAGCAGGCTCCACCTTCAGTCACGATGCCCATTGTCGAGCAGCGCAAACCTGCTCCGCCAGCCAACACCCAAGGCACTGGCAAACGAATTGGCTTGGATCATTTCAATTTTCTGGCTGTGCTTGGTAAAGGTAACTTTGGTAAGGTCATGTTGGCAGAGACAAAAACTGCCAAATCACTTTACGCTATCAAGGTCCTGAAGAAGGAGTTCATCATTGAGAACGACGAAGTCGAGTCAACCCGGTCCGAGAAGCGCGTGTTCCTTATCGCCAACAAGGAGAAGCACCCCTTCTTGACAAACCTGCACGCTTGTTTCCAGACCGAAACCCGTGTCTACTTCGTCATGGAGTACATCTCGGGCGGTGATCTCATGCTTCACATTCAGCGCGGACAGTTCGGCACCAAGCGAGCGCAATTCTACGCTGCTGAGGTTTGCTTGGCCCTCAAGTACTTCCACGAGAATGGTGTCATCTACCGCGATCTGAAGCTCGACAACATTCTCCTCACCCTGGATGGTCACATCAAGATTGCCGACTACGGTCTCTGCAAGGAAGACATGTGGTACGGAAGCACCACTGGCACATTCTGTGGTACGCCTGAATTCATGGCGCCTGAAATTCTGCTCGACAAGAAGTACGGCCGCGCTGTTGACTGGTGGGCATTCGGTGTCCTGATCTACCAGATGTTGCTTCAACAATCACCCTTCCGCGGTGAGGATGAGGACGAAATCTACGACGCCATCTTAGCCGACGAGCCCCTCTACCCTATCCACATGCCCCGCGACAGCGTCTCCATCCTCCAGAAACTCCTTACCCGCGAGCCCGAGCTGCGTCTCGGTAGCGGCCCTACCGACGCCCAGGAGATCATGAGCCATGCTTTCTTCAGAGGCGTCGACTGGGACGACGTCTATCACAAGAGAGTTCCTGCGCCGTTCATGCCAACAATCAAAAACCGCGCCGACACGAGCAATTTCGACAGCGAATTCACGAGCGTCACACCTGTCTTGACGCCTGTGCAGTCGGGTAAGTGTCATCCTCTTCCTCTCATCACGACTTCTTTGTACAGTTGTTCACTGACATGCATTCATAGTTCTCTCACAAGCCATGCAAGAGGAGTTCAGAGGCTTCTCGTACTCGGCGGACTTTGCTTAAGAAAGCAGAGCTGCAAACCGATCACTCAGAGTCCCTGCGATTCTCCGGTTCTTGGTGGGCGTTTATTGGAATAGAACTCGCTCACGCACACGAGAGACCTACTCACACTATTAGGAGGGTCCGCTCTTTTAATTTCGTCTTACCGTGTGTGGTCTGACAAGATTGGGCTAGGTTTGTTCGAATCGAGGTTCAGGATTGCGATGAGGACGATGAAAGTTAGACTGGGTTATATGATGCTTTTGGGAAGGAAGAGAGAGCCGCGCCCAATTTGTGGATGCTCGCGGTGGCGTGGCTGATGATACCCTGAATACATTTCGTTATGGACTTTTCTTATCCCTTTGTCTCTGTTTTCTTTTGCTTCATTGATACTTTTCGACGTCTGTCCGAGAAGCCTGGCTTGCCAACTCAATCCCCCCGGCCAATATATTCAGATCTCAACAGATGTGTGCTTCCTTGTCCAACTGCGTCTGGCTGCGTCTGGCGCGACCCTCACGACGAGAGCCGCAATGCATTCCAAGCCTAACCCTGCATGCCGTTACTCTGGCGACTTCAAAACAACAATGCAAAGCGGGGGTATACCATCCCGCTTGTTGACCTCTGCTTGCTATCATCCGTAATGGATACCTCGGCCAATTTCCATTCCACCAACCTGGTCCTGGCAAGCGAACAGCGCCACATCAAGTTTCATCACCACACGGCCAAATCAGCAATTTTCTGTACGATTGCAGATAACGAGTTCAAGATGCTGATAGGAGCCTCGAGGGAGGAGAATTTGTAGGCCAAGCTGGACGGCGGCCTTGGCCCGCCAGGCCTGTGAACCCGATGAGGAAGGAGCTTTCTTGCACGTCGATTCTGGAAGCTGCCGACTGCATTGGTATGGACATGGGCCTTGAGATCTGCTCATCGCGCAGAAATTGATTGCTTGTTCCTGTGATGCGCAAAGATATGTAATACCTGCAATCCCCTAGGTACGGTTTCTGTTTCACCCTACGCAACACTCACTCACGGCATACCTCTCTCGCATCCCCCTCCAGCACCATGAAGGCTTCCATCGCCCTCGGTCTGCTGCCCACAGCTGCTCTCGCATCTCAATTCTCAAGTGTCGCCTTTTTCGCCAAAGAAAAGGCGCAGCTGCTGGACTTTGTCTCCGCCAACAATGACCTCGACTATGGCTGTCGTCCGGCCGTGATGCCTTCGAAAGATGAGCACAAGCTCCACGCCATGCTTTCCGAAGAGCAGCTTGAACACTTCAAGAGGAGTCTCGGTGCCGGCGATATTCGCGTCGAGGCTTTGGACCACATCAACAAGCGACAAGTCGCCACCGCGCCCATTGGGAAAGGTGACCGCTTTGAGGGTGGCAAAGTCGCTCCCCGTGGCTTGGGAAGCAGGAAGGTCGAGGAATATGCCCAGCTCCAGAGCGCCGGCATCTTCAACGCCGATGAGGTCTACTCGGCCATGAAGGGGTTGGAGAAGGAGTATGGCATAACGCTCTTCACTGCGCCTCACAAGACGTTCGAGGGTAATTCTGTCGTTGGAGGCGTGGCGAACAAAGCGCAGAAGATCCGCAATGAGAAGCAGTACATCTACTTCACGTCTGGTATTCACGCTCGTGAAAGAGGCGGCCCCGACAACCTCATCTACTTCATCTCCGACTTGCTTTGGGCCAACAAGCACCGAAAGGGCCTTACCTACGGCAAAAAGACCTACACCAACTCCCAAGTCAAGAAAGCTCTCGGCTCAGGTATCGTCTTCATTCCTCTCACCAACCCTGACGGTGTCCGCTTCGATCAAGCGAACAGCAACCTCTGGCGCAAGAACCGCAACCCAGAAAGTTCTGTTCCCGGCAGCCCTCTCAGCATCGGCGTCGATCTCAACCGCAACTTCGACTTCCTCTGGAACTACACGCTCCACTTCGACCCCTCCGTCTCGCCCGCTTCCAACTCTCCCACCTCCCAGGCCTTCTACGGCACCGCGCCCTTCTCCGAGCCCGAGACCAGGAACATGGCGTGGGTCTACGACCTTTTCCCTAAAATCCGCTGGTTCATCGACGTTCACTCTGCCGCCGGCACCCTCCTCTACTCCTGGGGCGACGACGTCAACCAGGACGGGGATCCGGAACAAAACCTCTTCAACCCCGCTTACGACGGAAAGCGCGGCATCGTCGACGACTCCCTCTACGGCGAATACATCTCCTCGCAGGACTGGTTCAACGCCGAGCTACAGGCCAACCGCACCACGGCAGCCATGCAAGCCGTCGCCGGCCGCGAATACATCCCCCAGCAGGCCGTCGGCCTCTACCCCACCAGCGGCGCTTCGGACGATTGGGCTTTCAGCCGCTGGCACGGCGACAAGAGCGTCAATAAGGTCTATGGGTATACCATGGAGTTCGGCTATCCAACCAATTTCTACCCGACTGCTGAGGAGTATATTCAGAATATCGTTGATACGAACGCGGGGTTTATGGAGTTCATTTTGACGGCGAATGAGATTGGGCTGAAGGATTGAGTTGGGCGGTTGATGGACTTCGTACCGTCAGAAGGGAGTGCTTGCAAGAATCGATCGATGAAATAAACCTAGCGAAAAGAACTGTACCAATTACAGCATACAAGGGAAACCATCATCGCTGTTTGCCAGTCTTCCGATCGCATAATGGCTTCCATAGTATACTGACCCTGATGATACGAGCAGATCCATTCCCGAAAAGAATTTGTAAATGCTACGATCCCTATGGCAAAATGGTCACGTCAGTATACTGATGATGATGGTATGAGCATGACAACTCAGCCTTCATTCGCATTGATGGTCCATGGACCCATGATCTCCACGAGCGCTCTGATAATAGCGACTGCACTTTGATCAACAAAGGATCCACGTCGAGCCTTTCATAATATACTATAGTTCTTTGTCGCTCGAGACTTTTGGACAAAAGCCCTTTATTTCATGAAATGAGAACAATGCAGTTCATCTTTGTCACGGTCTTCTGTCATCTCATGTCTGTAGGTGAACAGTTAATCAAAGCAGCCCCGTTGCTACCAATCCAGCAATGAGCATACTCTTTCGTTCACGCTTTGATCATTCTTTTGGCGTAGAAGAAGGCCAATCGTTCGCAAACAAGTGTCGAGATTCCATACCAAAATGCGCTGCGCGCAGAGGAAAACAGCGCAGCTCAGAGCGCTGGCATACCGGACAACGAAATATGCTGCCAAATCCGCAAGCCGGTTCAAAAGAAGAAAGATCAAAACAAGAACAGGAAGTCAAAGACGCCTCTCACGAGCTTGATGCGCAGCGAATTCGCTCGCGTTGAACCAGCACCTCCTCCTCCCGCTCTCGGGGATCTCACGAACCCCATCTTGCCCATATTCAGACCCGCTAACTTTCCAGATGTCGACAATCACGATGTAAATTTCAGCGCCTTCGGCCCGCCTGGCCTCGCTGTTGCTTCAACATGCTTCGATCCGCCCGATGTTGAGAACGATCTTGACACACGGCCCGCTCATTCCGCTGGGTGAGGTTGATGATGACGATCCGAACTCGCCTAAGGAGTTGTGTGCGTGCCCGCCTGATTTAAAGCCCGTGACAAGGAGGGATGTCAAGTTGATCGAGGATTCTCTGGACGAATTGGCCGAGTTTGTTGTTTTCCGAGCTGATCCTGAACTTCCCTTGGGCTCGGCAACGACGACTGCAGTTCATGAGACGCAACCGATCAGGACCAATGCGAGATACTTATCAGGTATCGGCAGCGTGGTAACGTACAACACAGCCATACAAGAAATTCTCACAAGCGCCACGGAGACACAACAAGGTAAAAACCCCGACATCCCTCTCCTACTCGCATACCGCTTCAGCTTCGCCGTCGAACTCGCGCACGAGGTCTGCCACGCCTTGACGTTCGCGCGCGACGGGCGCTCGCGCGACATCGATACCGACCCTTTCTTCCTTGGAGCGAAAGTCGCGGAACACGGCTTCGCGATCGAAGAAGCTCTCTTCGGAGGCCACTTCAACATGATCTGGAACGAGCCCGGGACTCCGATCGAGACTACCCTAAGCAAAAAAGCAGACCCTTTCAAAATTCACCGCAAATCCGCGCACGCGTCAAGCGAACTCCTTGGAATCCCAGACCTGTGGTCCTGGCCTTGCAGATGGATCGCCAAAGACTACCGCCACAACTGCTGTGGGATGTGGCTTCGTCGGGAAGATTGGGCGCGGCTGCCGAAGAAGGATGTTGCGTGGCGGGTCCCGATTGGGGATCTGGCGAGGTTCTTTCGCATGGAGTTTTGGGCGGAGAAGGAGCCAGACGTCATGTTGCAGCGTGAGGTAGGTTTTGCTTTCAGCAGTAATGAGGCGGGGCGGAAGCGGCCTTGTCACGTCTATGGACAAGAGAGCGGCTTGTATGTTCCCGCAGGGTTTCGAGTCAGTGGGAGCGGAGCGATTGTAAAGTACGGGACCGGAAAATGACACCAAGTTGGATCCTGGCGGTTTGAGCGATGCTTGTCTCTTGTTCAGTTCAAGCACCGGAGAGGTGAGCTGCGAGATCGTGCGTCAGCTGAAGCAGGTAAGACAAGCCGCACAAGTTGTTGAGAGGATCAGGAGCTATGCTCGAGCTGTTAAAAACCATTCATGAAAAGGGTATATGACGTATAAATCGCACATCGAAGGGCAAAGTGTGTGACCTTGCTCCCATAGCCGTATCGTGAAAAGAATCGTTCCATCGTATCCGTACAAAAAGAGACCACTCAAGGATCAGACCAAAGTCTCTTCAGAAAATTTCCAATGATCATGAGAAATGTTTCTCCACATGGTGGCTGACTGCCGCTTCGTCACCCTCGAAGTTGTCACAGACTGGGCACTTTGAGAGAGCGCCTCTCGCTCCGAATTTTGAAGGGTCTGGCCGTGACTCGCTGCGCTCGCTGATGTTGAGATCTTGGGCTTGGATCGACAACCCTTGCGTTTGGTTTGCTAAGCCTTGCTCTGCAGAAGATTGTCCGGACCGCTGCGATGGATTCCGGGAATAGAAGCCTTCATCTGGATTTGTGATGGCGTAGTTGCTGCTTGATGCGCTTTCGCGTTTGCCTGACTGTGCGCTTGTGTCATGGTGATTATAGCTTGCGTTAGATGCGCGGTGGGGATGCTGTTGTGCACTGTGACTGGAGCTGTTGCGGATTGGAAGGCCTGGGCTGGGCTGAGGCGAACTGTAAGGTTGCTGTGAGTTTTTGCGAGGCGGCAGCGCTGGACTGGGTTCGGGAGACGCCACTGGGCCCTGCGAGCTGTTGCGGTGTGGTCTGAGAGGCGCTGGTTTAGCGCCGACTTCGTTGGATGGCACGCTGGTGTCCGCCAGTTCGGCGTGAAACGTAGGCAAATTGGTGTTGTTATGATGGCTTGAGGGTTGTTGCGGGTGGTAGAAGGATCCTTCGACTTCGACAGGTCCTGGCATTGAGGGGCGCTTGTAAGGGACGTATGTCGACTTCTCGGCGCCTCCGAATGCCTGCGAGCCTTCCCCAGGTTGATCTTCAGGCCCCTGGTACCCTTCTCTCTGGTATGCAGGCAGGTAACTGTGTCGCTGAGACTCCTGTCTTTTCATGAGGTCGCGGTAAGTTGTGTATTGAGTCTCCGAAAACTCCCTATGCATGGATTTTGAGTCAAATCCAGGACTCGGGAGGGCCGGACTTTTCAAACCTGTGTCACGGCGAGGAGCATCGTTCAAGTCGTGGCTCTGCACATTCGGGTTCAAAGTCTTTAGCTTGCCGTCTTCAAACATGGCATGCAACACTCCTTCATCCAGAAGCTCGGCCTTGCGCGTCATGCGATCCACCATCACGCCGGCAGCGGCCTTCATCTCTTTCTTGACAAAACTTGTCAAAGCCATGTTGCACACAATTTCCACGTCCTCGCGCAGGTACAGCCCTTCCATCGGTGTTTCGACGCCCAACTCGCGCGGCTCACGCGGTTCACCGGGCTGGTTTCCTCGAACCGTCCATTTGTTCCTCAAGTCAACGCCCATCGGCGCATACGTGTGTGTCTGCAGTCCATTGGGCAAGTCGTAAAACACACCCTTAAAGGAGATCTTCTTCTTCAATCCTAGGCCCCAGGTGATGATTTCGGTGATCTCGTACCATTGCGCAAAGAATTCGTCAGCCGCAGCTTCGCGCGGCGCCTGGATGGGCTTGTGGCCAGTGACGAGCGGGTTGAGAGAGATGACTTCGCCGTGCGAGTGCAGCATGTCCAGCGCAAGTTGGCGCGGGATGTTGCTCGGTAACGGCGTGATTTTGGTGTAGACGATGCGCTTGCCCATCTTGTCGGTCACAGGCGCCGCCTTAGCAGCAACGCGACGGGGTGAGATGCCTCGAGATGGTGAATGCTGTGGTCGCGAAGTCCGCGGTTGAATGAGACGGCGACTGTCCAGGTGGGAATGATGAATGCTCGGATGGTGGTTGATGATGCAAGAGAAAAAGAGATGGACAGAGAGAGGAGACGGTCGAATGAATCCTTCGAGTCTTACCTGGTGGGTGGTGCGCGCGGCCGCGGAGAGCTGACAATTCACAGAGCTGCGCCTCCAGCTTTAGCTGTCAGAGCAGCTCGGCGTGGTATATTTAGCATCTTCGGCCAAGAGGCGACCGTTGACATGACGGAATCGTCAGGCCAAGGCACGTTGGCGAGCCACATGGAGACTCTGAAGAGCAGCCTGTTTTGTCATGCTGATCAGACTGACGTGTGCTAGGAAGAAAGTCGACGAGGTTCGAGTGTGGTTTAAATAAAAGAGGAAAGTGCAAAGGGCACGTGACACCCATGTGCTGGAGCATGTTTCGGCGGCGACAAGGCAGCCAATCAGCTGCTACAAGAGCGCCAATACTTCACAGAGACATCCCATTATCACCTCCTGTTATTGTCAACCGACGTCCCCTCCGCGGAGGCAATAATTCCACGAGCCGTAGGGCATGGCATGCATTCCTCCGAGATTGCAGATTCATCTGATGCTCGTCTAAGAAAGCCAAATATTGCGACCTCAGGATTCGCGCCGATTCATGATTTGCCGTGCATCTCTGATCAATCTTCGGCATTCACCAAAGCCCAGCCGGACAGTGGAGTCAGCCATCGCTCGGCTGACATGATTGTTTAGCCACTAGCCTCTCACGAATCAGTCACGATGTCACCGATGCTATCCTCATCGTTGGCTCTCATTTCCGTTCGCCGCCCCGGGGACTGCCGACTTTCAAGACCTCAGATGTTTGCACGAAACGCGCCACATTGCATTCATTGGAAGAGATACTGATCCACCATCTTTCTATATGTATGCTTGAGGGAGCAAAGGGAAAAGTGTCCCATCACGACATTCCGCCCGACTCCGATCCAAGCTGCTGACGACGCTGAATCTTGACTTTGATCTTGTCGTTGTAAACCATCCAGTGCTTTCGGAGAACCCATTCTTCTTTCGGATCTTCGAAAGAGATATCGTATCGGCTGACGAGCATGGTGGTAACCTTGTATAGGCTCGTTGTTGCCAAGAACCGTCCCAAGCATGTTCGATTACCTCCACCCCAAACAAACGTGTTCAGCTCATCCATTCTTTGCAATCGGCTGGCGTAGGCGTCATGGCTTTCACCATACCGTCTCAGCCAGCGTTCGGGGTGGAAGCCATCTGCATCTGGACCATAGACGGTTCGGTCTTTGGTAACGACAGAAGGGTTGATACCGACAATGACGCCGGCGGGGATGAAGCGACCATCAGCAAGTGTAAGACCTGGTTCCGGAACTTTGTAAAGTTGAGTCAGCGCTGACGATTCTCACACATCAAGTGGTAACATGATGTGCATACCGATGCGTTCCAAGCACAAACCCACTGTGGGGTGCATGCGAAGGCCTTCTTTGATGACGGCCTCAAGGTAAGGCAGCTTCTGACTATCGCGGACCTCCTTGTAACTCGGAGGGAACCCAAGTTCTGCGGCATCGAGCTCGATGCGGAGCTTGTCGAGAGAGGATGGGTTCCGGAGAAGATGATAAATGATCGCCTTCTGAACAGTCGCCGTGGGATCAGCACCGGCAGAGATCTGGAACCGCGTGTTAGTGTTGCGAGCGTCGCTGATACGGAAGATCGGTGAGAAAAGCTACTGACGTTGGTCAAAATATACATGGCAATGTTGTCATCTTTGACGTGATGAGGATACTGTTGCTTGGCCTCCAAGAAGCTGTTGATGTAGTCTTTCTTCGCAAGGTCGCCCTTTTCTGCATCCGTCGAGCTTGCATAATCTGAGATGCGCGAGCTGATTCTCGCTATCCGCTCCTTCAAGCGAGCAATGCTGAAGTAGATGACATGATCGAAGGCGTCCACCACTTTGGGACGATATGGGTTCATGCTCAACAGCTTCGCAAACCATGGGACTTGTCCAATCTGAACGGCATTAGCTTTTACTCAACATAGCACTCGAAGTGATGGCCATTTACCAATCCCAGGTACATCATGGAGAGCTCGCCGATGTGGATCATATTCTTGATGTCGGTCCCTGTTTTCATGAATCCCATCTCCTTGCTCCAAGTGATCTCTGCCAGTAGATCCCAAGCAACTAGAGATAGACACGAAAGATTGTTAGAAGTGGTTCACTGAATGTTCGGCAGACCCAGAGCATCAAGGCTCGACCGATCTGAACTTACAGTAAGACACCCAGTCAGCAAGGTCGCACGTTTTGCCTTTGTTGTTGCCATCGACGAAGCGGGACTCGAGTTGATCCGAAAGGAGACGCATTGCGCGGTCGATCGATTCTTCGTATGCCAGGACGCCCTGTATAGAATAAAATCGTTGGATGGGTGTGAGCTGCTCGAGGTGGATCTGATTGCTCCTCGTAGAGAAGATGTGCTCCATTTTCCGGCCATGAACAAGTGCATCACTTGCTGAATAGAAGTCGCCCTGGTCTATGAGTTAGTTGGGCATGATAAATATACGATCGGAAAGAAACATGATATGTTGCTATTGCTATGGTTCACTCCTGACGTACCTTGCGGAAGGAGCCACGGGAATTGTAAATGACTGGAACCAGATTGGGGTCGTTGAGTGCCACGAGGTTTGGGCCGAGTCGAACCGCAACACCATGCTTTGCATGTAACGCCTTCTGAGTCTCGGGGGATCGAAGATGGTAATAGTCATGAACACGCCAGAAGTTCGTGAACTTGGCAACAAAGGGACCCGGAATGTCTTTGAGAGGTGACAGAAGGTAATGTAGGGAATAATAAGATAGTGTCAAGCATAATAGCAGTATGCCCATCATCACAGGTGTTGACCAAAGGGAAGCCATGTCGCTGAGAAAATCAAGCTATGCTGCAAGAATCCCGAGCGCAGGTGAGTGGAAGGTGGGTTTATCGCTTGAGACACATCGAGATCAGAGTCCGCTGGGTGTTCAATCGATCATTATCTATTTCTAATGCATGATTTCGAGCTCGGCTGAACGATACAACAGACTTGCAGAGGCTCCACCTCAATGTCACTATCAGCGTTGCGCGTGCATGCGACGCTGAAGGATTGCAACTAACAAGCGAGCTGAATCCTACGTGCAGATTCATCTAAATTAGTTAATGAAGCGCTAAGGTAAACGAGACGATAGACCTGCAGTAGATTCAAGGCCTCGTGGACTGACGGGATCTCTCCACCATCTCACAAAACGGAATGTTTCTCACTACTTGCGGGCCGCTGGTGGTTCCCTTTTTTGAGATAACGTCACGGTAGGGGAAACCGGACAGTACCGGAAGCCGGACACTCCCGCGTACTAGTTTCGCGTTCTTATTTGATTTTTACGTGTCCTCTTCTTTTCTTCCTTTACTATGCCTACCTATTCCGAAGATACGCTTACTACGGCCCTAACGGCCTACCGAAACGGCGAATATACCTCGATTCGAAAGTGTGCTTACGCGTTTAATATACCGCACTCTACTTTCTAACTGTCCCTTAGCCGGTATATCCTGGTTACACCAGCTATATAACCCGGTTACACCAGCGAGCCTTTAGGGTTAGGGTTTTCGCTGGTGTAACCTTGGCTCCCACTGACAGGGATTAGGAAATTCGCAAGTTTATGGGAAATATGCAGGCATCCAAGATTAAAATCTAATAACAATATTCCGCCGTTCAGATTCGGGGTGGATTGGTAAGTATGGAGTCGGAAAG
>MSJI02000892.1:0-11732 GCA_001931905.2 Cladosporium sp. IMV 00045 | reverse complement strand
ATGGGGGGGGGGGGGGGGGGTATACCATTCCGCTCGCGATACACTTGTCAGCGCGCCGCAAAGATACCTCGGCCAATTTCCTTTCCACCAACCTGGTCCTGGCAAGCGAACAGCGCCCCATCAAGTTTTAACACCACACGGCCAAATCACCAATCTTCTACACGATTGCAGATAACGAGTTCAAGATGCTGATAGGAGCCTCAGAGGAGGAGAGATCCTGAGCCAAGCTGGACGGCGGCCTTGGCCTGCCAGGCCTGCGAACCCGATGAGGAAGGAGCTTTCTTGCACATGTTGATTCCGGAAGCTGTCGACTGCATATCGACATGGGCCTTCAGATCTGCTCATCGCGCAGAATTCCATTGCTTGTTCCTGTGATGCGCAAAACATATGTGATACCTGCAAACCCCTAGGTTCGATTCCTGTTTCACCCTGCGCAACACTCATCCGCCACCTACCTCTCTTGCATCATCTCTCACCATGAAGGCTTCTATCGTCCTCGGTCTGCTGCCCACAGCTGCTCTCGCATCTCAACTCTCAAGTGTTGCCTTTTTCGCCAAAGAGAAGGCGCAGCTGCTGGACTTTGTCTCCGCCAACAATGACCTCGACTATGGCTGTCGTCCGGCCGTGATGCACTCGAAAGACGAGCACAAGCTCCACGCCATGCTCTCTGAAGAGCAGCTCGAACACTTCAAGCGGAGTCTGGGTGCCGGCGATATCCGCGTCGAGGCTTTGGACCACATCAACAAGCGACAGGTCGCCACCGCTCCCATTGGGAAAGGCGACCGCTTCGAGGGTGGCAAAGTCGCTCCTCGTGGCTTGGGAAGTAGGGATGTCAAGGAATACGCTCAGCTTCAAAGCGCCGGGATCTTCAACGCCGATGAGGTCTACTCGGCCATGAAGGGCTTGGAAAAGGAGTACGGCATGACGCTCTTCACTGCGCCTCACAAGACGTTCGAGGGTAACTCTGTCGTTGGAGGTGTGGCGAACAAAGCGCACAAGATCCGCAATGAGAAGCAGTACATCTACTTCACGTCTGGCATCCACGCTCGTGAAAGAGGCGGCCCCGACAACCTTATTTACTTCATCTCCGACTTGCTTTGGGCCAACAAGCACCGTAAGGGTCTTACTTACGGCAAAAAGACCTACACCAACTCCCAAGTCAAGAAAGCCCTCGGCTCCGGAATCGTTTTCATCCCTCTCACCAACCCCGACGGTGTCCGCTTCGATCAAGCGAACAGCAACCTCTGGCGCAAGAACCGCAACCCAGAAAGCTCTGTTTCCGGCAGCCCTCTCAGCATCGGCGTCGATCTCAACCGCAACTTCGACTTCCTCTGGAACTACACCCTCCACTTCGACCCGTCCGTCTCGCCGGCTTCCAACAACCCTTCCTCTCAGGCCTTCTATGGCACCGCGCCCTTCTCCGAGCCCGAAACTAGGAACATGGCGTGGGTCTACGACCTCTTCCCCAAGATCCGCTGGTTCGTCGACGTCCATTCCGCCGCCGGCACCCTCCTCTACTCCTGGGGCGACGACGTCAACCAAGACCAAGACCCGGAACAAAACCTCTTCAACCCCGCTTACGACGGCAAACGCGGCGTCGTCGAAGACTCTCTCTACAAAGAATACATCTCCTCCCAGGACTGGTTCAACGCCGAGCTACAGGCCAACCGCACCACGGCAGCCATGCAAGCCGTCGCCGGCCGCGAATACATCCCTCAGCAGGCCGTCGGCCTCTACCCCACCAGCGGCGCTTCGGACGATTGGGCTTTCAGCCGCTGGCACGGCGATAAGAGCGTCAACAAGGTCTATGGGTATACCATGGAATTCGGCTATCCGACCAATTTCTACCCGACTGCTGAGGAGTATATTCAGAATATCATCGATACGAATGCCGGGTTCATGGAGTTCATTTTGACGGCGAATGAGATTGGGCTGAAGGATTGAATTGGGCCGTTGATGGACTTCGTACCGTCAGAAGGGAGTGCTTGCAAAGATGGATCAATGGACTGGACCCAGCGAAGAGGACTTAGGGTTTACAGCATACAGGGGAATCCATCATCGCTGTTTGCCAGTGTTCCAATCGCGTAGTGGCTTCCCTAGTATACTGACTCTGATGATACGAGCAGATCAATTCCCGAAATATCAATTTGTAAATGCTACGATCCCTATGGCAAGATGGTCACGTCAGTGTACTGGTGATGATGATGGTCTCCGCGAGCGCTCCGAAAACAGCGGCTTCACTATGATGAACAAAGAGTTCACGTCGAACCTTTCATAATATACCACAGTCCTTTGTCGCTCGAGACTTCTGGACAAAAGCCCTTTATTTCATGAAATGAGAACAATGCAGTTCATCTTTGAGACGGTCTTCTGTCATCTCATGTAAGTAGGTGACCAATCAATCAAAGCCGCCTCGTTGGTACCACTTTAGCAAAACGCAAGCTCTGCCATTCATGCTTTGATCGACTTTTCGCGCAAAAAGAAAGTCAGTCATTCGCAAACAAGTGCTGAAAGTTCATTCCAAAATGCGCTGCGCGCAGAGGAAAACAGCGCAGCTCAGAGCGCTCCCATACCGGATAACGAAGCATGTTGCGAAAAGCCACAAGCAAGCTCAGAAGAAAGTTGACAAGAAGAAAGCAAATACACCTCTCACAAACCTGATGCGCAGCGAGTTCGCTCGCGTTGAAGCAGCACCTCCACCCTCCGCTCTCGGGAACCTCACGAACCCCATCCTGTCCATATTCAGACCCGCTAACTTCCCAGATGTCGAGGATTACGATGTAATAGCGCCTTCAGCTTGCTTGGCATCATTGTTGCTCCAGCATGCTTCGATTCGCCCGATGTTGCGAACGATCCTGACACACGGCCCGCTCATTCCGCTGGGCGAGGTCGATGATGACGATCCGGACTCGCCCAAGGAATTGTGTGCATACCCGCCTGATCTTAAGCCGGTGACGAGGAGGGCCGTCAAGTCGATCGAGGATTTTCTGGAGGAGTTGGCCGATTTCGTCGTTTTCCGCGCTGATCCTGGACTTCCCTTGGGCTCGGCGACGACGACAGCTGTTCATAAGACGCAACCTCCCAAGACCCATGCGAGATACTTACCAGGTATCAGCAGTGTGGTAACGTACAGCACGGCAATACAAGGAATTCTCACAAGTGCCAGTGAGACACGAGGCAAACACGCCGACATTCCCCTGCTACTGGCATACCGTTTCAGCTTCGCGGTCGAGCTTGCACACGAGGTCTGCCACGCCCTGACGTTCGCACGAGACGGGCACTCGCGCGACATCGACACAGACCCTTTCTTCCCTGGAGCGCGAGTGGCAGAGCACGGCTTCGCGATCGAAGAAGCCCTCTTCGGAGGCCACTTCAATATGATCTGGGACGAGCCCGGGACTCCGATCGAGAAGCAGATGAAGGGAAAAGGCAAAGCAGATCCGTTCAAGTTCCACCGCAAATCCACACACGCGTCAAGCGACCTCCTCGGAATCCCAGTCCTGTGGTCTTGGCCTTGCAGATGGATCGCCAAAGACTACCGCCACAATTGCTGTGGGATGTGGCTTCGTCGAGAGGATTGGGCGCGCCTGCCGAGGAAGGATATTGCGTGGCGGGTCCCGATTGGAGATCTAGCGAGGTTCTTTCGCATGGAGTTTTGGGCGGAGAAGGAGCCGGATGTCATGTTGCGGCGTGAGGTAGGTTTTGCTTTCAGCAGTAATGAGGTGGGGCAGAAGCGGCCTTGTCACGTCTTTGAAAAAGAGAGCGGTCTGTATGTGCCTGAGGGGTTTGAAGTCAGTGGCAGCGGAGCGATTGTAAAGTGCGGGAACGGACAATGGTACAAGGCTGAATCCTGGCGATTTCAGCGATGCTTGTCTCTGGTTCAGTTCGAGCATCGGAGAGGTGAGCTGTGATTTTGGGCGTCAGCTAACAGTAGGTAAGGTAAGCCAGACACGTTATTGAGAGGTTCAAGAGCTTTGCCTGAGCCGTTGTAAATCATTCATAAAAAGGGTATAAGACGTATAAGTCGAACATTGAAGGGCAAAGGATGTGACCTTGTTTCCACAGCCGTGTCGTGAAAAGAATCGTTCCATCGTATCCGTACAAGAGATCACTCCAACATCGAACTAAAATCTCTTCAAAAATCTCAAACCGGAACAAATAATCATGAGAAATGTTTCTCCACATGGTGGCTGACTGCTGCTTCGTCACCCTCGAAATTGTCACAGACTGGGCACTTTGAGAGAGCGCCTCTCGCTCCGAACTTTGAAGGGTCTGGCCGTGACTCGCTGCGCTCGCTGATGTTGAGGTCTTGGGCTTGGATCGACAAGCCTTGCGTTTGGTTTGCTAAGCCTTGATCTGCAGATTGTCCGGACCGCTGCGATGGATTTCGGGAGTAGAAACCCTCGTCTGGGTTTGTGATGGCGTAGTTGCTGCTTGATGCGCTTTCGCGTTTGCCTGACTGTGCGGCTGTGTCATGGTGATTGTAGCTCGCGTTGGATGCGCGGTGAGGATGCTGTTGTGCACTGTGACTGGAGCTATTGCGGATCGGAAGGCCTGGGCTGGGCTGAGGAGAATTGTAAGGTTGCTGTGAGTTTTTGCGAGGTGGCAGTGCTGGACTGGGTTTAGGAGAGGCCACTGGGCCCTGCGAGCTATTGCGGTGTGGCCTGAGAGGCGCTGGTTTAGCGCCGACTTCGTTGGATGGCACGCTGGTGTCCGCCAGCTCGGCGTGAAATGTAGGCAATTTGGTGTTGTTGTGCTGGCTTGTCGGTTGTTGCGGGTGGTAAAAGGACCCTTCGACTTCGACCGGTCCTGGCATTGAGGGGCGATTGTGAGGGACGTATGTCGATTTCTCAGCGCCTCCGTATGCCTGCGAGCCTTGCCCAGGTTGACCTTCAGGCCCCTGGTACCCTTCTCTCTGGTAAGCAGGCAGGTAGCTGTTCCGCTGTGACTCCTGCCTTTTCATGAGGTCGCGGTAAGTTGTATATTGGGTCTCCGAGAACTCCCCATGCATGGATTTTGAGTCAAAACCAGGACTCGGGAGGGCCGGACTTTTTAGACCTGTGTCACGACGAGGAGCATCGTTCAAGTCGTGGCTCTGCACATTCGGGTTCAAAGTCTTTAGCCTGCCGTCTTCGAACATGGCATGCAATACTCCTTCATCCAGAAGCTCGGCCTTGCGCGTCATGCGATCCACCATCACGCCGGCAGCGGCCTTCATCTCCTTCTTGACGAAACCTGTCAAAGCCATGTTGCACACAATTTCCACGTCCTCGCGCAGGTAAAGCCCTTCCATCGGTGTTTCGACGCCCAGCTCACGCGGCTCTCGCGGCTCACCGGGCTGGTTTCCTCGAACAGTCCATTTGTTCCTCAAGTCAACGCCCATCGGCGCATACGTATGTGTCTGCAGTCCATTGGGCAAGTCGTAAAACACACCCTTAAAGGAGATCTTCTTCTTCAATCCTAGGCCCCAGGTGATGATTTCGGTGATCTCGTACCATTGCGCAAAGAATTCGTCAGCCGCAGCTTCGCGCGGCGCCTGGATGGGTTTGTGGCCAGTGACGAGCGGATTGAGAGAGATGACTTCGCCGTGCGAGTGCAGCATGTCCAGCGCAAGCTGGCGCGGGATGTTGCTCGGTAATGGCGTGATTTTGGTATAGACGATGCGCTTGCCCATCTTGTCGGTCATAGGCGCCGCCTCAGCAGCAACGCGACAGGGTGGGATGTCTCGAGACGGTGAATGCTGCGGTCGCGAAGTCCGCGGGTGAAAGAGATGGCGACTGTCCAGGCGAGAATGATGAATGCTCGGATGGTGGTTGATGATGCAAGAGAGAAAGGGATGGACAGAGAGAGGAGATGGTCGAATGAATCCTTCGAGTCTTACCTGGTGGGTGGTGCGCGCGGCCGCGGAGAGCTGACAATTCACAGAGCTGCGCCTCCAGCTCTGAGCTGTCAGAGCAGCTCGGCGTGGTATATTTAGCACCTCGGCCAAGATGCGACCGTTGACATGACGGGGGATCGTCAGGCCAAGGCACGTTGGCGAGCCACATGGAGACTCTGAAGAGCAGACTGTTTTGTCATGCTGATCAGACTGACGCGTGCGAGGAAGAAAGTCGACGAGGTTCGAGTGTGGTTTAAATAAAAAGAGGAAAGTGCAAAGGGCACGTGACACCCATGTGCTGGAGAATGTTTCGGCGGCGACAAGGCAGCCAATCAGGTGCCACAAGGGCGCCAATACTTCACAGAGACGTCCCATTATTGCCTCCTGTTATTGTCCACGCCGTCGCCTCCGCGGAGGTAATAATTCCACGAGCCGTGGGGCATGGCATACATTCCTCCGAAATTGCAGATTTATCTGATGCTCGTCTAAGAAAGCCAAATATTGCGACCTCAGGATTCCCGCCGATTCATGATTTGCCGTGCATCTCTGATCAATCTTCGGCATTCACCAAAGCCCAGCCGCACAGTGGAGTCAGCCATCGCTCGGCTGACATAATTGTCTAGCCACTAGCCTCTCACGATGTCACCAATGCTAACCTCATCGTCGGCTCTCATTTCCCTCTGCCGCCCCGGTGAACGCCGACTCCAAAACACCATCTTTACAGGAAGCGCGCGACCATGCATTTGTTGGAAGAGGTACCGATCCACTATCTTTCTATATGTATGCTTGAGGGAGCAAACGAGTAGCAGTATCATCACAACGTTTCGCCCGACTCCGATCCAAGCAGCTGACGACGCTGAATCTTGACTTTGATTTTGTCGTTGTATACCATCCAGTGCTTTCGGAGAACCCATTCTTCTTTTGGATCTTCGAAAGAGATATCGTATCGGCTGACGAGCATGGCGGTAACCTTGTACAGGCTCGTCGTTGCCAGAAAACGACCCAAGCATGTGCGGTTACCTCCACCCCAAACAAACGTGTTCAGGTCATCCATTCTTTGCAATCGGCTGGCGTAGGCATCGTCACGTTCTCCATACCGTCTCAGCCATCGTTCGGGGTGGAAGCCATCGGCATCTGGACCATAGACGGTGCGATCTTTTGTAACGACGGAAGGATTGATACCCACAATGACGCCGGCAGGGATGAAGCGACCATCGGGAAGTGTAAGTCCTGGTTCCGGAACTTTGTAACATTGAGTCAGCGCTGACGATTCTCAGAGACCAAGCGGTAACATGATGTGCATACCGATGCGTTCCAAGCACAAACCCACTGTAGGGTGCATGCGAAGGCCTTCTTTGATGACGGCCTCAAGGTAAGGCAGCCTCTGTGGATCGCGGACTTCTTTGTAACTCGCAGGGAACCCAAGTTTTGCGGCATCCAGCTCGATGCGGAGCTTGTCGAGAGAGGATGGGTTCCGGAGGAGATGATAAATGATCGCCTTCTGAACAGTCGCCGTGGGATCAGCACCGGCAGAGATCTGGAATGACGTGTCAGCGTTGCCACCATGGCTGACATGGAAGATCGATGGTGTCAGCTACTCACGTTCGTCAAGATATACATGGCAATGTTGTCATCATTGACGTGCTGGGGATACTGTTGCTTAGCCTCCAAGAAGCTGTTGATGTAGTCCTTCTTCGCAAGGTCGCCCTTCTCTGCATCCGTCGAGCTTGCATAATCTGAGATGCAAGAGCTGACTCGCGCTATCCGCTCCTTCAAGCGGGCAATGCTGAAGTAGATGACATGGTCGAAGGCGTCCACTACTTTGGGGCGATATGGGTTCATGCTCAACAGCTTCGCAAACCATGGGACTTGTCCAATCTGAATTCGTTGTTAGCTCATACTCAAGATAACACTCGAAGGGATAGCCCTTTACCAAACCCAGGTACATCATGGAGAGCTCGCCGATGTGGATCATGTTCTTGATGTCAGACCCTGTTTTCATGAAGCCCATCTCCTTACTCCAAGTGATCTCTGCCAGCAAATCCCAAGCGACTAATGATGGTCACAAAAGGTTGTCAGTAGTGGTTCACTGAATGATCGACAGACTCAGAACATCAACGCTCGACCGATCCGAACTCACAATAAGACACCCAGTCAGCAAGGTCGCACGTTTTGCCTTGGTTAGTGCCATCGACAAAGCGGGACTCGAGTTGATCCGAAAGGAGACGCATTGCGCGGTCGATCGATTCTTCGTACGTCAGGACGCCCTGTATAGAATAAAATCGTTGGATGGGTGTGAGTTGCTCGAGGTGGATCTGATTGCTTCTTGTAGAGAAGATATGCTCCATTTTCCGGCCGTGAACAAGTGCATCACTTGCTGAATAGAAGTCGCCCTGGTCTATGAGTTAGTGGGGCAAGATTCATATGCGTTGGAAAAGAAACATGGTATGTTGCTTTGGCTGTGGTTCATTTTTGACGTACCTTGCGGAAGGACCCACGGGAATTGTAAATGACCGGGACCAGATTGGGGTCATTGAGTGCGACGAGGTTTGGACCGAGTCGAACTGCAACACCATGCTTTGCATGTAACGCCTTCTGAGTCTCGGGTGATCGAAGATGGTAATAGTCATGAACACGCCAGCAGTTCGTGAATTTGGCAAGAAAAGGACCAGGAATGTCTTCGAGAGGCGATAGAAGATAATGTATGGAATAATAAGATAGTGTCAAGCATACTAGCAGTATGCCCGTCAACACAGGTGCTGACCAAAGGAAAGCCATGTCACTGAGAAAGTCGTGCTACGCTGCGAGAACGACAATGGGTAGGTGGGTGGGTGGAAGGTGAGTTTATCGTCTGAGACACATCAACATCAGAGTTTGCTGGGTGTTCAATCGATCAATATCTATTTGTAATACATGATCTGGAACTCGGCTGAACGATAACTTACAGCAAGCCTGCAGAGGTTCCACTTCGATGTCACTATCAGCGTTGCGCGTACATGCGACGCTGAAGGATCGAAACTAGCAAGCGAGCTGAGTTCCGCTTGCAGACTCATCTAAATTAGTTGATGAAGCGCTAAGGTGAACGAGGCGATAGACCTGCAGTAGAGTCAAGGCCGTGTGGACTAAAGGGATCTCTCCACCATCTCAAAAAACGCAACGTTTTTCACTACTTGCGGGCCGCTGATAGTTGCATTTTGTGAGATAGTTAAGAGTGGGATGTCGATTCGAATCAAGATCACATGAAATTGAAAGACCTTTTGTACCTGGGCCTGATAGGAAGTATAGTACGTTCTCTGAGATCACGAAGACGTGGACTTCCCTTTGACCTGCTCCTCAGACGATTCGCAGAAATATGGCTTTTCCAATTCCCAATGTTGTTCTCGCCCTACTGACCGCATTCTTCTTTCTCGTGCGGAGGATGTTGAGTGCGGATGTCGCTCCCCAAGAGCCGCCACTTCTGAAACCAAAGATACTTTTCATCGGGCATATCATTGGCCTTATGAAGCACGAGGCGAGCTATTTCTCAATATTAAAGTACGTTCGAAGCGTGAAATATAAGTCTGTGTTCGAGAGACTGACCGTTGCACAGATCGCAGACGGAGATGTCGGCTGTGACGCTGCCGATGCTCAACCAAAAGAACTACTTCATTTTCTCACCTTACCTGGCACAACAAGCAATGCGCAGTCGCAATCTGGATTTCGATCTCGTCGGTTTGGCGTTCGCTCGAAGCGTTGCATCTATCAGCGACCAAGCCATGGCCGAGCGTGTGAAGAAAGGCCCCAACACATACACAACCGACACAGTAGCTGCAATCAAATCTAGCCTGACCGGGACCGGGTTGCATGGCATGAACACCGCTATGCTTACTCACGTTGCATCCCAACTCAATGCTGTGGGTATTGATGATGATGGCGCTCAAGTGCAGAACATGTGGCTGTGGATGCGGGACCTGATGACCATGGCCACTGTTGAGGCTTTCTACGGCCATGCGAACCCTTTCCGTACCGATCCAGCTGGTTTGAAGGCTTTGTGGGATTTCGACAGCGCACTTCCTGCAATGCTGTTCATGCCACCCGCCCTGGCACGTGCTGGCGCACGACACCGCGACCGCATTGTGCAAACATTGCTGCCTTACTTCGAAGCAGAGCTGGACAAGAATACCGACGTTTCCTCGTTCGTTGCATCTCGAACAGCGGTGTCAAGAAAGTACAACGTCCTCGGCGAGGATCTCTGCAGGGGTGAGGTCATTAATATATGGGTGTCGACGGCGAACTCAATTCCTGCGCTTTTCTGGACATTCTTGTAAGTGGCCACGGATGAGACCGGTCGAAGTATTTTGCGTTCTTGAGCCAGCAGTGCGGTCCGATGATCTGGTGAGGGCAACCTCTGTACTTCCGTTCTAACTGTAGTCAACAGATACATTTGGCAGCGTCCGAGCCTCATGGAGAAACTTCGTGACGAGATTTTGCCAACAATCACTTACAGCGGTGATGGAGCGACCAGACAAGCAACTCTTGACATTCGGACGTTGGAGAAAGAGTGTCCAACACTACTCGGCTGCCAGCGCGAAGGCATACGTGTCTCTAACCACATGGTAGCGCGCCGTGCTATTACAGCCGATACGTTGCTTACAGACGAGAATGGAGATACGGTATGATGTCCTTCCCTATACACGTGCCTCGCGATGTGGACGATGAACATGCTCTGCAATTGATAGCATTCGCTGATAGAATGGGTGAACAGTTTCTCTTCAAGCAGGGAACCGATGTGATGTGGTCTGCAAAGATCACCCATGAGATGCCGGATATCTGGGGCGCTGATGCTCTACAGTTCAACGCTGAGCGATTTTTGAAAGATCCAGAGCCGGATGTCGAGAAGAAGAGGCGTGCGGCATACATCCCCTTCGGCGGCGGGGCACATCTGTGCCCAGGACGAAACTTCGCTTCTGCTGAGGCACTCGGCCTCATCAGCGCCCTTCTAATGGGCTACGAGATTGTTGGATTGCGTCCAGACCAGGTCCAGATGGGCCCTCGGGAGTTGGCTAGCGCAATTCCTAAGCCGATGGAGGAAGGCAGCAACAATCCTGTCATGATACAGAAGCGGAAAGGCTGGGAAGGAATCGAGTGGAGCTTCAAATGTTGATGTGATAGGCCGTTCTGGTGCCACTAAGTGCTGCAGCATAATGTCAGCTGCGATAGTGTGTAGTCGAAGGAAGGCCCCACGTGCCTTCGAAAAATCTCAGCTCACTACCTGCGGCTTCCCCTGCTACTACGAAGGCGGAGGATAGTAGCTTAAGACAGGGGTATCTCATAATAGATAGCGCTAAATATCAAGGAGCTATCGCAAGTTTCTGCATGTGAACATAGACCTCTAGAATAGACCACAGTAGCTCGAGAGAAGAGTGTATTGCGGCAGATACCTTAGCTTGAAGTGAGATGGCCATGTTGAAAGGCGCGTGGGCCCATGCGAACACGAACAGCCCCATCCGTCGTGCCGTAGCGGACGCAACGGCCAGAACCTTCGTCCCCACTGGTCTCCCACGCTTTGAGATACAATAGCTTAACCTCACTCAGTAGAGTCAGCATCGCTTGTCGTCGCTTGAGACTCTTGCATAGAAGCCTACAGATCAAGTTAAGATCCTGGGTACCGGCAGGAATGCGTGAATATGGGCACAGCCCAGCATACTCCCGGCTAATAACGCACCGTATCTCTGCCAAGTCTCAATGGCTCTATCTGCGGCGGCTGATTTCTTGTACTGCGTCCGCGCGATTTTCCACAAATGGCCAATCCCAATCTAATCAATACCCCTGGCCTTCCATTTTTCACGCAGGCTGCATCTCAACAACATCCCGT
>MSJI02000891.1:59554-70090 GCA_001931905.2 Cladosporium sp. IMV 00045 | reverse complement strand
CTGCGAATAGCACATCCTCCTGTCGCATTATTGCGATTTACGCCAGCCTTGGTAACCGATTCCTGGGAGTGCCTCTGGGGTCATCTCGTCGAAGCCAAGACGTTCTTATCCGGCCACACCCACTTGACCGCTCGCAAGCGGCCATCCTGCCAAACCTTACGCCAGCACACCCTTTCTCGTGCCCCCCCTGCCCGCCTCTTCGCCGCAATCGCGCTGCGTGACCCAGGGTTGAACCGCGGTTCCAGCGTAGCGTCACTCGACCCACTTGCTCCTGCAGGGTCGTGTGCGAATTTTTCCTTCACTCGTCTCGACACCATCGCCCGTCCGTCCGGCAGCTAAAGCGATCGGCCAGCCCGCGGCGTCATTACCTCACTCAGTACTTGCACCAGCCATAGCGAGGGCCTGGCTCTGCACTATTTCCAGGGCAGCACGCCACGATACATAGCGCGCTTATCCTCTCTCCACCTAGCACCGTGCGCTTCCTCCCATCAAACTTGCGCCGACCTTTCCACTCCTGTGCAAGCTGCATCTGTCTCCAACTCTGCTTCGGCACGACGTTTCGGGCAGTTCTCGTCACCACCGCGCTCGCCCATCATTCTTCTCGACGTTCACGCTAGAACGCTTTGTGGAGCTTCGCTTTGACAATTTACCTGCAAATCACCCGCGACCAAGGCACGCGGCTCCACTCAGAACAACACTTTTCCCGCTTTCTTCTCGACGGGCACTTGTATCGGCCGGCGCGCTGTCAGCGGTGCTTTTGTCTTAGTTCCCTCTCGGCTTCTGCGCGCACCATCACTAGGACGTAGCATGTCCAGACCATACTCTACGTCCCCGGCTCAGAACAACAACGACTCCTCGCTTAGCGCCATCCTCGCGTCGCATCTTCACCAAGGTCAACCTCAACAGCCAATGGACGCAAGACAACAACCGGAGTACCCGCAGTCAGGTTTGAGCTCACCGTACGCGAACTATAACGGACATCAGTCTGAAGGAACATCTGCAGATCAAGCATCTGCTGTGCAGTACCCCGCTGGACAGGAATACAAGCCATCCAACTTCTCGTCTTCCGCGACTCCAGACTCGAGCTACGGTCTTCCGCCTCAATCGGCGCGTTCAGGCTCGTTCCCAGAGTACATCCAGCGCTCCTACGCCGACGGTCAGCCTCAGCCAACCCGCTACCAGCCCAGCGCGCAAGGCAACCATCCAGGCATGGCGCAAACATCCAGTCCGTCTATACCCATGGTCGATGGGCAGCAGCCCAACGGCCACGCGTCGCAACACAACTTAAAGTCTGACGGCGATGTCCCAATAGATCCCTCGATAGCGCAGTCAAGCCCGTCATACCCTCCGCCGCACAACTACTCTCCGTACCCGCCGCAGCAAGAGATCCCCCAGTATGCGGCGCACCCCATGTACGCAAGACCAGAGTGGCAGCAAGGACAATACCCCCAGCCCATGCAGTATGGGCACTCTCCCGCAACTACAGCAGGCGGCGCGCCTGCCATGGTCGCGCACCACATCCCACGCCCGCCGCCGGTAAGTCGACGCGTTTTTTTGCAACGCGCGCACGCAGAATCCGCGCGCGTCTTGTGTTTTCCACGTTTACTGACGCGTTTCTTTCTAGGGCGGCCACCCGCTTTCCACCGTTTACTCATTCGTTCCCATTCCGGGCGCGCAGCAGCACAAGCGTCCCAGGAGAAGATACGAAGAGATCGAGAGAATGTACAAGTGTGGTTGGAACGGTTGCGAGAAGGCGTACGGCACGCTCAATCACTTGAACGCTCACGTTACCATGCAGTCGCACGGCTCGAAGCGCACTCCTGAAGGTATGTTTTCATTTTATTTTTCTTATTTACATGTATGCAACCGCGACGTGGAAGGCATAATTATGTACATTGGGAGTTTACTTCACGCGATGGCGCAAGCGCGGGATTGAGCCTGGTCGTCTGGTTAAGCAAGATGCGCCGCCCGCGCTAGCCAATCCATGCCTAAACCTAGTGTGACGCTAGCTTTACCACCAGCGCGGAACCTACCCTGCATACGAGGCTGACACGCATTGTGATACAGAATTTAAGGAAATTCGCAAGGAGTGGAAGGCCAAGAAGAAGGAAGAAGAGAACCAGCGCAAGCAGGAAGACGAGAGGGCGCGTCAGGAGGCGCAACGCCAGGGTCAAGACACGTCTCAACCCCAAGGTCAGCCTGCCCACTATGGTCAGCCGCATATGATGCCTCCGCAGATGGGTGGTCCTCAACTTCCGCCAATAGGGTACCAAGCTGCCGCAGGTCAACCTGCCGGCCAATACGCTCAGCCACAGTCTGTCGACGGCGCACCTCAGTACAGTGGCAACGGCCACTCGATGTACGGCGGACAGGGCTACCCCCAGAGCCCATACGGACAGGGCGGACTGCCTTACCAGCAGCGTAAGTTACTCGAGACAACAAGCCGCAGTATGTGCTGATTGCTGATACAGCTTCCGAACAGGCGCCTAGTCAACCATACCCGCAGCAATAGCCGTCTCTGGCCGTTGCGTGTTAGGTGTTCTCCCCTTTCTTTCTAATTTTCATCATTTCTCTTTCCAGCATCGATGCTGAACTTCACCATCACCAGAGGAGCATCAAGGCCTCACGGCGAAGCATGACATTTACGAATTGAGGTTGTGGCCGGCGTCTTGTCTTCGAGGCTGTACAGCTTGCCTATTTTTTTTGCAGCAAGAATTGCGAGATCTTGGAACCGGGAATGCATCATTCATCGGCTGGCCCAAGGTCTGGTTTCAAAAAGCTAGACTGGTCTGACGAAACATCGTCGGTAGCGATACGGCGATCGAGCGCTCTTGATCATTCGATTCGTTTGCATACTTTCGGGAAGATCTGCGTGCGACTGCTTCGCTCGGCGAGCAGCTAGCAAACAAATCGACCGCGGTATGCTTTTGTTTGACGTTCAAGAGGAGCACGGCCGCTTGGGCTCGGTATATAATACGCGATTGCATCTGCTTTTCACAACATGGATGGATGCACATGGCATTGGGCAGTCGTGGCGTTTCGACTACATTGCGCTCGGTCGTGGTAGGACGCAATGCAAAATGCATATACAAGATTTCCTGTATGAAGCTTTTTTTCTCCATTATTCATTTGGCGCATGTTCTCTTCACTACGTGATCTGCGAACAACAATCGTGACGTTGATACGCCGCCGGCGCATAACACTCCCACAAACAAACTCTCATACGCTATCCGTCATGCCACTTCTGTAGGTTTTAAGTAGACATCTAGCTTCCAGCTGTGCTAGCGTCTGAAGCCGGTGTATGTGCTAAAAGAACCTGGCCTTGCGCGAACCCTGTCCAACTAAAAAAAAAGCTGTCGAGTAGTAGTGTGACAAGCCGGCAAAAGACAAGCCCAACACCAAGTGCGAAAGGCTGTTCTCTCAGACTTGGAGCGCTACTGCAAGCCCGTCTCGTTTCGGTTCGACGTTGTTTGTGCGACGTCGACGCCTCAACACCTTACCCTGTTTTCCTTCTCTGGCTAGTCTTTCTAGTCTCTCGTCAAGATCATCCTCGCCTCGTGCGGCCGGCGGCGCCCTACAGCCCTCCCACGCTCGCTCGCTCCCGGCATGCCGGGTTTGCGCGGTTAAGGGCTTGCCGCTTACATCGACCATTAGGCGCGTTTCTTCCTTTTAAGCTTATATTTTCGCTTCTTCGTTGGTCTACCGCGCTTTGCCCACATACCAAGCTTGATGCTACTGCCGCCCGCTCTGCTTCGTCACACCCCGGTCCCTGTCTGGTCTGGTTCGTCTTTGAGTGAGGGAGGAGGGGTCTGGGCTACTGCATGTTTTAGTGCTGACGCAACGATGCTGGCTTTGGTCGTTGATGGTTCGTTTGATAAGCGTCCCCACGGTCCCTTCTTTGGTGATTCTGGGGGAAGGTTGTGCGCCGCATGTTTGCTCACTAGACCTGCGAGGAGGTTCGGGACGAGACTTGATCTTGACACTTGCGTTAGTCTTGTCTCTTGCTTCTGCCAACTTCCTGGTCTTCCACGTGGATTCGAGCCTACTAAACCAGTGAGTTGGTTCTTGGATCGGAGCCATGGAGTTTCTGGTATAGTCTTGCTCAAGGATTAGGAGCAAGGTGCTCACCCGGTTGTCACTACTGTAGTGGTCTGTCTATTGCATGCATTGGAATGACCGTCGAAACCCAACGGTGGCTTTTGGTGATATATTTGATACGTCTACTTGGCTGCATGCATCGGTGTGTGACATGCTGTTTGATGTCCGACTGTGCACCATATCTTGTCGTTTACCAAGATCATCGGCTCATGCGAAAGGCGACGGCACATGTACATGGACCTGACAAGGCTGTTGACCCATCGTCGAACCAAAAACCACAATCCCGACCAGATCTAACGGCCGAAAGAGAAAGGTAGGTACCGAATCGACCTAGCACAAGCCCCTCCCGTATGGCAACGATCCCGTTTGCCGTCGCCGAAGCCCTTCCTTCCCTGGCTCCTGCAAAACATAGCGTTTGCCCATTCAAGCATCTTTCAGCCGCACGCTATCATGACCCGACCGACGATCAACGCCACACACCGGGATGGAATACCGGCCCAACCCTAAAGAGCAAGCGCCCGCTCTTGCTGAACTAACTACTGTGCTCCCCATGTACATAGCACATCCCTGGCGCAGTGATGATCGCCACGTGAGATGGACGGTGGGACGCCCACGAGGCTAGACTGTCTGTGTGTACTACATGTACGATCGGAGGCAGGATTCGGGGCGCTAGGCAGGGAAAGATGAGTTGCGTCTGCGTCTGTTCCACAGGGTCGGATGGGGTTATGCAAGTGTCAGGATCACAAAGCCGTTCGTTCGATGTTGACGTTGAACTTCTTGCAGCCCGCTAATGTAGGTGTCGCTACCCTTGAGGAGGCAGGTAAGGCTGGGGTGGCGTGGCCTGATGAAGTTGGCGTTGGTGAGCACGGTTTCTTCCCTGTTTGCATGTGTGCTTCAGGATGTTATCGAGAACAGAGAGGTTTGTATATACGAGACGGTGACGGGTATCGACTACGAGAAGAAGAGAGATTAAGAGAAGAGGGAGAACGCGAAAAAGAGAGGGAGCCCATCCAACGGCAAGCACAGATCAGAAACCATCCTCGACACCCATACCGCTTCCATCCCAACGCCTGGACTTGAGCACCCTCATCTTCTTGCTCGGACTGCGCTGAGTCTCCCTCTCGCGCTCCTTTGCAGCAAGCTGCTCCTTCAACATGCCGACCTCGTCCTCCAACTCCGCCACGCGGCCGCTGTCATTGCCTTCGGCGCCGACATTCTCCTTGTCGTTGTCGGGCGACTCGTAGATATCGATGCCTCTGGCCATGACCTCCAGCTTGCGGTCCAGGTGCTCCTCGTTGCGATCGAGTTCCTCGTCTCTCGCCGCGCGCCAGCGACGCTGCTCCAGAGCCATCTGCGCCTCCATCTCCGACCACACCTCTTCGCGAACCTCGGCTTCGATGTCGTACATGCGGCTCTCGGCTGCTTGCCACGACACTTCGGCTTCTTGACGGCGGCGCATCTCGTCCTCGAGCCTGACTTGCGTTACTTCCAAGTCTGCGCGCAGGGCGGCGATGGCTGCGAGAGCGTGGTCGAGCTCCTCCTGGAGAGCATTGGGGGTGCTGGGGTTCTTGCTGGGAGGGGCGGTGGTGCCGGCGAGGATGGTGTTGGAGATGGATGGGACGCGAGGCACGGTCACCTCGCGCGCAAGAGCGGAATAACGAAGAATCTGGCTGGTGGCGTTGAAGTCGCCTAGAGGGTCTGCGGTCACGACCATGACGGATTTTTGTTGCGATCGTTGGCCGCCATTGGGCGCGAAAGAGTTGCTGAAGAGGAGCTCGGTGAGCTTGCATTGGCGGAATGGAACAAGAGCGGGCGTGGTGGCATTGGCGTTGTCGGCTTGCATCTGCATGCATTGGCCGAGATACATCAGGGATTCGTTGATTTTGCCTGCCTCTGCGAGAGTGGCACCGGCGGTTTTGGCGGTGCGAGCTCGCTCGGAGCCTGGGGGGATGTTAGACAAAGATGCATTCGGAGGAGTTCTGCGATACTCACCAGCAAGATCGACGATGGTGAACGTGCTACCAGACCATGGTCCAGGAATTTCAGCGCGATGGCGTTTCTTCACTTCCACGCTGAAGAAGCCGTGACTTCTCGAGCTGACGGCATTGCTTCCAGTCCCTGCCACTCGTCTTTCGTGGAGACCGGTCTCGAGCACCAGCAGCGCTTCATCCAGGTTGGAACACACTACCTTACGCAAGCCAGCAACCACCTTGCGATCCGGCGAGAGCTCTGTGTTCTTGAAAAGCAAAGGACGGCGCTTCTGTGGCGTCTTGCCCGATGTGACGGCCGCGGTCAGTAGATCATAAATGCGGTCGTTGTACACTTCATACATGCTGACGACGACGGCATATTCGGCAGACTCGTCGACGCTGATTTCGATATCGTCGACGGCGGGAGATTGGGGGAGGGTAGAAATTCTGGGGATGTGTTTGCGAGAGGAAGAGGGACCGGCGGAAAGGAAAGACGCGCCGGTGGAGAGAAACGAGGAATCCTGGAAGGGAGAGGTAAGCTTTGCGATGCTGTGTGTGAGATGTTTGAGCCGTGAAGGCGATTTTGTTGGTGATGTGGGAAGTGTGTCGTTTGCACTAGCGTGTTGAAGCTGGTACCTGGAAAGTGACGGGTATAGTCGTTCAAAGACTCGCTTTGGCGATTTGGAGGTTGAAGTTGCCGCGTCATTGTAACATGTAGGAAATGATCCTGGTAAGTTGGGGGTATTGAAGAGAGTTGATTCGCGTACCAGTCCGGGTGTTGCAGCTCGAGAAGGCCGGCCACCGTTGTTTTCTTCGTAGATTGACTCAAGGAAGCCGTTCGCGGTCATGAGCTGTGACTCGCTGACATCCGCGTTGCAGAGAGAAGGGAAGACGGTCGAGAGGTTGTCGACGCCGGCAAGGTAGGGCTCCGTGTTCTTGAAGAGTGCGTCGAGAGTGAGTTGAGTAAGGCCACGCTGGGTCTTGGAGCCCAATATTGTGTGGCTCTAGTAGAAAATGTCAACATCCGAGCATGTTCTGCTGATATGCACCTCAATATATGTACCTTTCCGCTGCCAGTTACACCAAGCGTAGCGAGCAAACCATCTTTTCCCTCTCTTCCTGGAGCACCCAGAACTCCCTCAACCATGGAGACCGCTCCTGTCTCGTGGAACAAATCCAGCTGACCTGCATCTTCCTCAAAAACGCGTGTGAATCCAAATCTTTCGACGGCTCTCTTTCGCTTGTCGTCCGCAGGTGGCTTGATCGTAATGTGCGTGGGCTTTGTTGATGTGTGGTCTCGGTCTACATCCAGAAAGCGATCCCGTTGCGCCTCTGAAGGACGAAGTCGCAGGAAGACATCGAATAGTGCAGAATTGGGCCGGTCCATGATCCAAAATCGTCAGTTGGTTATCGTTTATGTGTGTCCAGTACTGTTCACCGCGATTTTCTGCTCGCTGTCGCATCCAAACTTCCTCTAAACAAAACATGGAGAAGCGACTGACTGGGCAACCGCGAGCAGACCCTTGATCGATCACGTGCAAGCCGGGCCCGTTCGAGACTTTTTGGCAACATTCGCCATCGCTTTGAACTCGAGCGTCATTAAACATATATCCATCTTTCTTTCTCAATGTTTGAGTGCAGGTCGTGTGCGCTTCGGTGCGTACGCGTAGTCGCTGGCGACTCTGCCATCGCCCGGCAACCTTTGCGACAGCGCCTCCTACTCACTCCCCAACTACACCAAACTCCGTCAAGACGAGCCATATCGACAACAGCCGCCGTACAACAGGATACTTTGGGCGATGCATTCGATCAAGCCGAAGCAGAAGAAGTAGCCGCAAAGCTTGCCCCCGTGGCCCAGACTCCCCAGCAACTCAGCCAGAAGCAAAGGGGAATCCAGATCGAGAATAAGAAAAGTTTGGAGCTCGAGTTGCGCTACTTGAAGGATCCCCTCAAGTTATCCGAGCATATCAAATACACCCTGCGATGCGACAAACCCGAGAAGGCCCTCGACCTGTGTCGACTGGCAAGCAAGAGCATGAATTGCGTGGTATCGTGGAACATAGTGATTGACTGGCTTATGCGGAAGTACAAGGTCAACGATGCGATCAAGGTGTACAATGAGATGAAGAAGCGCGCGCAGTTTCCAGACAGCTACACGTACATCATGGTCCTGCGCGGGCTGGGTTTCAAGAGCCACGTTGGCCAGCCAGTGAAGGAGGAAAACGTCAGCAAGGCGATCGCGATCTACACCTCGATGAACGCACCGAACTCCCGCGTCAAGCCGAATATCTTTCACACCAATGCTACACTGCAAGTTTGCGCGCTTGCACTAGATATGGATGCCTTGTGGTCCATCGCTGGACAGATCCCAGACAAAGGACCTGGCGCCCCGGACGCAATGACATACACAATCATATTGAATGCGATCCGTTTCGCTGCCTACGGAAAGAACCCTGAAGAGGTTGCGATGGAGCAACTGGCGAGCAAAAGACAGAAAGCCGTTGATGAAGGAAGGCGTGTCTGGCTGGACATAATTCGCAAATGGCGGGCTGGTGAGGTCGCAATAGACGAGGATTTGGTTTGCTCGATGGGAAGAGTTCTACTCTCCAGTAGGAGAATGGAAGATTGGGACAACGTGCTGGACCTGGTGCAGCAGACCATGAACATCAAGCGTTTGATAGCTCCGGTGGGGAGTCCGGAACGGCAAACGCAACATGTACCACAAGAGGAACTATCGGAGATGGAAGTGGCAGAGAACGGCGAAGCTGATGAAGAAGGATACATCAATTCACCCGCGAAGCAAGCTTTCAAAGTCGTCAAACCTCTTGAGTCGGAGCGTGCTACATCCAAGGGTGTCCAATCACTCATCTGGGCCGCACCAGGCCCGCAAACACTATCTCTCCTAGTGGATGCTTGCCAGCACATGCGTATTCCCAAGACCGCATACGCGTACTGGGATGTGCTCACCTCCAAGCATGATGTAGAACCGGATCTTGAGAACTTCGACCGCCAGCTCCGCCTGTGCGCCACGAACCGCGCCAGCAAACTAGCCGCCAGAATTCTCAGCGAAGACCTCGACGCTGCTCAGATAACGCCCAAGAACTCCACCTTCAGATTGGCCATGAGCGCTTGCCGCCGCGACATGAAGAACCCTAACGTGCTTGAGAACGCAACCACCATCATCGACTGCATGGAGAAAAACATGGCGGACCCCGACCCCGAAACTTTGAGCGCCTACCTCTCCCTCGCGCTCACCACGGACAACGGGCCCAAAATCGTCGCCGCCATCAACCGTTTAGACTCCATCGTCCACAACCTCCGTTCCCGCATCAGCTACGGCCGGGATCGCAAGATCAGCGAAACGGCCGACGTGCGCGACATCAAGCAAGGCATGATCTTCATGCAAAACCTCGTCGGCACCATCGACACTCTGATGCACCGGCAACTGGTCCCTCGAGAGGAATTCCAGAGCTGGCACGCCCGCCGCTCGGATCTGACGCAATTCCTGGGCAGCGCTGAGAGGCGAGTTAACAGGAGAGAGCGGAACCTGCGCCCGAGCCCGGAGGGTGATAGGACGTTGGGCAGGCAGAAGCCATTGGCTATGGGGAAGGATAGTTGGGCTCTGCACAAGTTGAGGATGAACAATCCGGAGAGGAAGGCGAGGAAGAAGGAGGAAACAAGAGGGCGCAGGGATGCGTGGTTTAATCCGCCGCAGCATGAGGGTGAGAGGAGTCTGGATTTGCGTGATTGATTGTATGCATACTTATGTTAGACCGGTGAAGTGTAATAACATGTAAGATTACGGCCGTGGTGATGGGAATCTCTCCATCTTGTATCAAGAACGCAGAAATATCGTCTCATGCTCAGAACAAGCCGGGCAGGTCCCGCTCAGCACGCATACTGGGAATGTAGTTGTCTCGCATGCTTCTCGTAGACCGTCGATTTTGCATCAAGTGCTGCTGTGAAGGGAGAAATGTGCTCGTATCGATTCAAGTAGGGCATGCCCACGTGTAACAGATTGAGGGAGCAACTCTGCGTCCCAAGCCCTCTCATCAATCCATGGCAAAAGCCCCTCGAATCTTGAATGAGCACGCAGCTCCGAGAAGCTGAAACAGTGAGCGTGTCTATCCAATACAGGATAGAAAGTGAAAAGGAAAGTGATAAGCATTGGTATTCCGTCGTTGTGTTAACCCTCAACGACTTAGCTCCGTCTAATAACTCCTTCGACAGACGCATAGTAAGCAACCATCCATCAAATCCCAGAAAACCTAAAACCCAACGACCAGAAACAGAGAGAGGAGCAACAAGCCACTCTCAATGCCTGATCTCCTGGCCGTCTGCAAAGAAACACTTCTATCCATTTTGGACTGGTCGACTGACAACTGATCATTCTCGTTTTTCCCCTCTCTCCTTTTTTGGTATTTTTTTTTTTCTTTCTGATTTTGCAATTGCATTTGCCTATTTTTTT
>MSJI02000891.1:40271-59534 GCA_001931905.2 Cladosporium sp. IMV 00045 | reverse complement strand
TAGATTGACTCAAGGAAGCCGTTCGCGGTCATGAGCTGTGACTCGCTGATATCCGCGTTGCAGAGAGAAGGGAAGACGGTCGAGAGGTTGTCGACGCCGGCGAGGTAGGGCTCTGTGTTCTTGAAGAGTGCGTCGAGAGTGAGTTGAGTAAGGCCACGCTGGGTCTTGGAGCCCAGGATCGTGTGGCTCTAGTAGAAATTGTCAACATCCGAACATGTTTTGCTGCCATGCACCGCAATATATGTACCTTTCCGCTGCCAGTTACACCAAGCGTAGCGAGCAAACCATCTTTTCCCTCTCTTCCTGGAGCACCCAGAACTCCCTCAACCATGGACACCGCTCCTGTCTCGTGGAACAAATCCAGCTGACCTGCATCTTCCTCAAACACGCGTGTGAATCCAAATCTTTCGACGGCTCTTTTTCGCTTGTCGTCCGCAGGTGGCTTGATCGTGATATGCGTGGGCTTTGTTGATGTGTGATCTCGGTCTACATCCAGAAAGCGATCCCGTTGCGCCTCGGAAGGACGAAGTCGCAGGAAGACATCGAATAGTGCAGAATTAGGCCGGTCCATTGTCCAAAGTCGTCAGTGTGTTATCGTGTATGTATGTCCAGTGCTGCTCACAGTGATTTTCCGCTCGATGTCGCATCCAAACTTCCTCTAAACAAAACATGGAGAACCGACTGATGACTGGGCAACCGTGAGCAGACCCTTGATCTATCACGTGCAAGCCGGGGGCGTTCGAGACTTTTTGGCAACATTCGCCATCGCTTTGAACACGAGCATCATTGAACATATATCCATCTTTGTTTCTCCATGTTTGAGTGCAGGTCGTGTGCGCTTCGATGCGTACGCGCAGTCGCTGGCGACTCTGCCATCGCCCGGCAACCTTTGCGACAGCGCCTCCTACTCACTCCCCAACTACACCAAAATCCGTCAAGACGAGCCATATCGACGACAGCCGCCGTACAACAGGATACTTTGGGCGATGCATTCGATCAAGCCGAAGCAGAAGAAGTAGCCGCAAAGCTTGCGCCTGTGGCCCAGACTCCGCAGCAACTCAGCCAGAAGCAAAGGGGAATCCAGATCGAGAACAAGAAAAATTTGGAGCTCGAGTTACGCTACTTGAAGGATCCCCTCAAGTTATCCGACCACATCAAATACACCCTGCGATGCGACAAACCCGAGAAGGCCCTCGACCTGTGTCGACTGGCAAGCAAGAGCATGAATTGCGTGGTATCGTGGAACATAGTGATTGACTGGCTTATGCGGAAGTACAAGGTCAACGATGCGATCAAGGTGTACAATGAGATGAAGAAGCGCGCGCAGTTTCCAGATAGCTACACGTACATCATGGTCCTGCGCGGGCTGGGTTTCAAGAGCCATGTTGGCCAGCCAGTGAAGGAGGAAAACGTCAGCAAGGCGATTGCGATCTATACCTCGATGAACGCACCGAACTCCCGCGTCAAGCCAAATATCTTCCACTCCAATGCTACGCTGCAAGTTTGCGCGCTTGCACTTGATATGGATGCCTTGTGGTCTATCGCTGGACAGATCCCGGACAAAGGACCTGGCGCCCCAGACGCAATGACATACACAATCATATTGAATGCGATCCGTTTCGCTGCATATGGAAAGAATCCTGAAGAAGTTGCGGTGGAGCAACTGGCGAGCAAAAGACAAAAAGCCGTTGATGAAGGAAGGCGTGTCTGGCTGGACATCATTCGCAAATGGCGGGCTGGTGAGGTCGAAATAGACGAGGATTTGGTTTGCTCGATGGGAAGAGTACTGCTCTCCAGTAGGAGAATGGAAGATTGGGACAACGTGCTGGACCTGGTGCAGCAGACCATGAACATCAAGCGTCTGATAGCTCCGGTGGGGAGTCCGGAACGGCAAACGCAACATGTACCACAAGAGGAACCATCGGAGATGGAAGTGGCAGAGAACGGCGAAATTGACGAAGAAGGGTACATCAATTCACCCGCGAAGCAAGCTTTCAAAGTCGTCAAACCTCTTGAGTCGGAGCGTGCTACATCCAAGGGTGTACAATCACTCATCTGGGCCGCACCAGGCCCGCAAACACTATCTCTCCTAGTGGATGCTTGCCAGCACATGCGTATCCCCAAGACCGCATATGCGTACTGGGATGTGCTCACCTCCAAGCATGATGTTGAACCGGATCTTGAGAACTTCGACCGCCAGCTCCGCCTGTGCGCCACAAACCGCGCCAGCAAACTAGCCGCCAGAATTCTCAGCGAAGACCTCAATGCTGCTGAGATAACGCCCAAGAACTCCACCTTCAGATTGGCCATGAGCGCTTGCCGCCGCGACATGAAGAACCCTAACGTGCTTGAGAACGCAACCACCATCATCGACTGTATGGAGAAAACCATGGCGGACCCCGACCCCGAAACCTTAAGCGCCTACCTCTCCCTCGCGCTCACCACGGATGACGGGCCCAAAATCGCCGCCGCCATCAACCGTCTAGACTCCATCGTCCACAACCTCCGTTCCCGCATCAGCTACGGCCGGGATCGCAAGATCAGCGAGACGGCCAACGTGCGCGACATCAAGCAAGGCATAATCTTCATGCAAAACCTCGTCGGCACCATGGACACTATGATGCACCGGCAACTGGTCCCTCGGGAAGAATTCCAGAGCTGGCACGCCCGACGCTCGGATCTGACGCAGTTCCTGGGCAGCGCTGAGAGGCGAGTCAACAGGAGAGAGCGGAACCTGCGCCCGAGCCCGGAGGGTGATAGGACGTTGGGCAGGCAGAAGCCGTTGGCCATGGGGAAGGATAGTTGGGCTTTGCACAAGTTGAGGATGAACAACCCGGAGAGGAAGGCGAAGAAGAAGGAGGAAACGAGAGGGCGCAGGGATGCGTGGTTTAATCCGCCGCAGCACGAGGGTGAGAGGAGGGTTGATTTGCGTGATTGATTGTATGTATACTTATGTTAGACCGCCGAAGTGTAATAACATGTAAGATTACGGTTGTGGTGATGGGAATCTCCTCATCTTATACCAAGAACGCAGAAATGTTGTCTCATGCTTAAGATAAGCCAAATCCCGCGTAGTACGCGCACTGGGAATGTAGGCGTTTCTCGTGTTCTCGCGGACTGTCGAATTTGCGTTAAGTGGCTGATGTAGAGGAAATGATCTGCTCGTATCGATAAAACGAAGGCTTGCCCACGTACATGTAGGCGCAAGTTGGGAGAAGACGTCGATGTATCATAGTCACGAGAAGTTGTCGGTCAGTTCATTACGCCTTCAAAGACACGGACAACACCGCCCATGGGACTGACTGGCAGCAGTTAACATCTTGCTGCTAGTGAATGTCTTGGTATTCGCTGTAAAAGACTAAGAGCATAATTCGGCATTACAAAGCCCCCATAATCATTGACAGCACGCTCTCGAATCTCGAGGGAGTACGCGTCTCCGAGGGCTTTGGAAAGTAAGCGTATCTATTCGATAAACGATGGAAGGAAAAAGAAGAAGACAAGCATTGGTATTCCGTCATTTAATTGACCCTCAACGAATTGACTCCGTCTAATAACTTCAAACTCCATCGACAGACGCATAGTAAGCATCCATCCATCAAAATCCAGACAACCTGAAAGTCAAAGAGCAGAAAGCAGAGAGTGCAGCAAGTTACTCTCATTGCCTGTACTCCTGGCCGTCTGCAAAGACAAACTTTTTATTCATCTCGGAACGATCGATTGAAATCTGTTCCTTTTTTCTTCAACTGCTTTTTTTTGTTGTTGCTCTCTTTTTTTTTTTTACTTTTTGAATTTGGATTTGGATTTGTGTACTTCTCGTATTTTCTGCATCATTCTGAATACCTTAGTGTCAGGCTGAACAGTTTCCCAGAAACTTTTGTTTTTGGGTGAATGCCGTGTCTTGAACGGTGCCCAGATATCGATAGTTGATGGCAGGGTAGAATTGGAGAATGAGTGCAATCATTCCTGTCGATACCCAGTTGATTGACGTGGTGAGGCGCAGTAGGGGCAGTCCCGGTTTACCGTAGAATCGTTCAAATGAAGGCAAACTTGTTCGATCGATGAGGCAGTGTTGCATCAATACCCTCTACCGCTTGAAACCTTGTTGTTCACAACGAGTGCCAGGTTCCTCGAAGCAGTGGAGGTGTGGAAGCGTTGTGGCCTAGAATTGTGTCAGTAGATCGGAATTGTTCGAGCAATAACTCCATCGATAAAATCACTTACCAACCCAGATCTCGTGTCTCGGATACGACAGGCGATGCCTGCGCGTCATCGCCTCGATCGCACGGACTGACATATTGACATCCAACTCCAGGTCGTTGAGGAAATGGACCAGGTTTTTGAGAGTCGCGTGCTCGGGTGAGAGGATCATGGTGCACTGTCGGAAGTGAAGAGAGTCAGCAAGCTACAGGTCTATTGATATGTTCACGGGAAGTGATCACTCACCCTCTGCTGACCATGCCTTCCAATCTGGCAATTGGGCAACGAGCAAAGCCCATAAGGATGCGCCGCCTGGCCCATGGCAGCTCTGTAGTCGACCTCGACGGTGACGCGGACTTCCATAGCCTCCTTCAGAATCTTGATGGCGCCCCAGCTTTGACGAATGGGGTCGATGTAATCGAGTTTCCCCTTGCCGTCGAAGTGATTGCGTATCACGCCCTTGTTGTACACCATGTTGTACTCCTTGGATACCTCGGAGGCGATCAGGCTGAGGTTGATATTCATGAAAGTGCCCTGTGCCTCGTACATGATCACCGACCCGACGTAAGGTTTGATGTAGAGGCAGGGGACGGGCCCTTGTCGCGGCGGCTTCTTTTCGCCGATGCTGACGTTCAGGTATTCACTCGGACGAGCGTAGTCAACTTCGAAAGGGATGGTGAATCCAATGATCTCTGCGGGGGTGAGTTTGTATGCTCTCTTGTGGTGCGCGATGCCTAGGGCTTTCTTGACTTGGGGACTTGCTGTTTCCGGCGCGATGGCGATGTGGAAGTGTCTGCTGACTAGCATGGCGTTGCGTAGCGGGAGAGGACCGAGTTCTGCCAGGATCTTGTGGAAGAGCTCAGGAGTGCCGAATACACTGTCCTTGGGAGAGGTCTGAGGTGCGACGGGAGTCTGAGTATCGAGAAAGTCAGAGGTGAGGTCATTATGGTCCATCTCTTGGGTCGTAGTTACTAATGGTTCATGGATCGGGAACTTATTGTAGCCTGAAGCTGCTCCCAAGGTAACGCTGTCGTGACGGGCGACATCGTCGTTAGGTTTATTCGTGGCGGGGCGGAGTGCGCACGTGAAAGTCGTGTTGATAGACATTGTAAGGTAGCGACGGATGGCCTGAATGATGGTGGCAGAGATGTCCGATAGCGACGTGTGTTCGATCGGATGCTGGCCCAGAACGAGCAGAGGCCCGCGAAAGAAGATGGCGGCCACCTGTTTCGACTTCAGCGACGACATGTGAAGGGAGAAGAGAAAGTGTCCATGGCGAAGTGTGGGTTGGAAGCGATGCAGAAGAAGGACTTGGATGGACCTGCGAGTGGAGAGGGGGGCATGGCAGTGGACTGATGCGCGAATTTACTACTTCTGTTTTTGTTGAATACGTTATATCTCGAAATAGTGGAGTGGGAGAGGAGAGACTTACTTCACGGCTTCGAAGTGGTTGAAACGAAATAAAGTTGCTTATCCAGAGGTATAAAAAAGAGGGGTTCCAAGTCGGCTCGCCTTTCAAGCATCACGTGTATTCATTAGAAACAGTTGTCTGTCATTCTCATGTATCTCGTGATCATAACAAGCCCGCATCCCCTCGTCCTTTCATGTAGGTGAGAATGCAAACACCCCAAATGCTCATCCTATCGTGCTGATGCCGATGCTAATGCCAACGCTGCCGATCTGTGCTTACCAGGCCTCCCACTTCTGGCCACCCATCGCCACAAGGCGATTGAACAGCTCGTCTCTCAACACCATGGCAGTGACAACGAAGTGGTTACCAAGCTTGTCCACGATCTCCAAGCCGTCAGCAACCTCTCTGTCCAGAGCCCAACCAACGACCAGCTTCGCCTTCCAACCCAAGCCACCAATCTTCTTCAATTCCTTGATATCGCCGATAGGAACGCTCCAGACCGGATGCAACTCACGCTCATCTCTGCCAGTCGTGCCATCCGTACCAATCTTCTTGTCCATGCTGAATGCAACACAGGGGATAGTGGACTTGGTGGCAATGTAGGTATATCCTTTCTGACCGTGGTACCGACATTTGAAATCGGAGGGACCTGACACGTCGGATTTTGGGTCCCGAGGCACGACACCGAGGCGTTGCTTGGCGTGCGAAGAGCCCGCCTTTGCCTTCAGATGGTCTGCACCAAGAGCGGAAGAGACAGCACCTTTGACACCTGACTTGAATGCGCCGAGCACGCGGTGTCCCTTTTTGCCGTGGGGCTTCTCTTTGGAAGCGGCAACGTCGCTGCCGCTGTGCTCGTGTGCAGTGTTAGGATCATGCTCCATTGCTGCCTTCAATTCTTCTGGCGTCGCGTTCAGAGGCTCGTCAGCGCCCGCAGTGCGTAAGTGCTCATCCGTGATTTCGGCGGGCTCGTCTGGAGGCGGTTGTCCGGCGGAGGGTGGTGGAGGAAGAGGAGCCTTGTTGACCTCGCCAATACGGAGAAGAGTGATCGTGAGTTGAGCATTGGTGGGGACGCCTTTGAGGAGCGTGTTGCGAAGCTCAAGCAGCTTCTGCCAGTTCGGGTAAGTTGAGTTGAGCCACTTGATTCCAGGCTGAATGATGGGATCGCCGAAGAAACCGAATCCGATGCCGAAAGTAAGACCCTTGACGACCATGTAGCTTGTGATAAAGATCGATGCAGCAAGCAGAGGAACGACGACAGCCGCCAATCTCAAGCGATAAAGCTCGCGTGGGAAAGGAGGCGTCGGGGACAGGGCGTTACCAAAACGTTCCCAGGTGTCGTTAACATCGCCAATAGCATGCATGATAGGCCTCATGCCATTCCACATCGCCGTCTCCATGGGTACCTTCGATTTGTCGTGCTTTTCGTTTGCACCGTCCTGCTTTGCTCTTGCGGTGCTCGCACCGACGGCAACGGCTGTGGGATCAGGCACACTATCATTGGGAGCGCCAGCCTCTTCCTGTGAAGGAGGTTCGCTTTGAGGGTGCTTTCCGGAGGCAGAGCTGAGAGCGACTGATGCGATACTGTTGACGAAGTTGGTCGCTTCCGCTTCGACAGCCTCGCCTTTGTGGTTCTCCGGTGCGCCAGTCGCGCTATCGGTAGAGCCTAACACGCCAGCCTTGGGTTTTTGTACACCACCAGTACTTGCCGAAACAAGCGCCAATGGAGCAGGAGGGAACAGAAGATCTCTGGAGGGAGGGTAAACGATCAGAGTGATTAGGGTGGTGACCATGAGCGGCATGATCATGTCGAAAACCCAGGCTACGAAGTAGGCTGTACAGAACCAGGCCGTTCTTCTCGTCTCGCGCCAGGAGCGAAGTCTCATGATCTGCTTTCCAGCTCCCATAAGACCAATGCCGACGGTCATGTACAGTCGCTCAATGCTGGCGCGAAGCTTATCAGGCGAGAACTCATCTTCGTCGGCAATGTTGAGATCGAGATTATTCGGAACCGGGTGTGGGTATTCCTTCACATGGTACATTTGCTGGAAAAAAGCCAGTGAGATTCCAACTCATCCTAAACATTCGCGACATATGGAAATCTTACCTTATCAAAGCGACGGACCAACACCCAGAGATCCTCATTGTCCATCCCGCCCACCAACGGCGCAGGGATGGCTTCTTTGGGCTCATTCCAGCCCAGATCCTTCACTTCTTCGTCATGGTCCTGCTGCACCAGACCCGTCTGTTCTGTGGGGGAAGTCGCCAGCTCGTGGCTCGCAGTGGCACCATCGTGAATTGCTCGCGCCGTTTCTTCCTTTGCTGGATCACTGATGGCTTCGGGGTCCGGCACTGGCAGCAGATCCTTGTACGCGACGCCGGAATTGTCGGCCATGATTGTTGCAAAATCGTCCGTCGAGTGTCCTTGAATGCGATTAAAGTTGCAGTTCCCAGGCGTTCGGTCGTATATTAATTTTCTGGAGGATGTGCTGCCGGGATAAAGAAGTAAACATGAAAGGGCGTTGAATGTTACGTCACTTGAGGAAACAAACGTCATCATCCCTCCCTCCCACCCGTTCTTTCATTGCGAGGGCTTGGATCTGGATCGGCCAGAGTGGGCCATTGGGACCGGCATCTCAGGGAGATTTTTGGGATGGGCTTGCGAGGCCTCTTCTGAAGAAATTTCTGGATTGCATCATGTGCTGTCCTGCGATGTTTGGAAAGGAGACGTTTGTCAGAGTTGTGCCTCGCAGCTGTCAGACAGTCAAAGAGGACCACGCTAGGCTAGAATCGGGCGCGCCACACCCTCGCCTTTGAACTCTTTCTCGCCTTTGCTTTGTCGGTGGTCCTTGGGATGCCATTGTACTTACGCATAGAAAGTGACGGTGACATCTAGGTCATGACACTCTCAATGAAGCCTGCTGTTGAAAATTGAACCCAACCCATTGCGTTCATTGACGTGCCAGCCATACGTGTACTTAAAGCATTCAATTTAGGACCTGGACTTCTCATATGCCCCTATTGCCGATGAAGTCGGATGTGTGGCTCCTCTTTGTAAAGATGCACCACCTTGTGTACTCGCGCACAAGACGGTCCCAATATCTGGATAGACTGCAGAGGGAAATGGATGCGCCGACGGAGAAAGCGCAGTCATTCTAAAGGTCCAGCAGACATGTCTCTGTTTACAGTAATCCTTTCAAGACGAAGACAATAGACAGGCGGTAACTAGACAAGCCCTGAGTCGTGTTTCAAGCAACATTACGTTCTTTTAATCATTCCAAAAATTTCATCTATGAATACAGCGTTTGACATCGCGAAGAAGATCTTCAATACGTCCTCGAGGACAGCCCTTCATGAGACTTGATCGTATCTCGTTACTCAGCCTCGTCGACCTCCTTGAGATCCGACTCCTTAGGGACGTCCCTCTCCTTCGCCGCCTTAGCAGCAGCAGCAGGACCACCGCTCTTGGCGGTGTCTTCGGCCTTATAGAGAAAATCGCACGTTAGCAATCACATCCCTAGGCGGACATAACAATTGAGTATGGGAAAAGGTAAACTCACATCCTCGTCACCCTCGTCATCATCGCCCTCAGCCTCCTCAGCATCATCCTCGAGCTCCTTGCCCTCGACCTCGTCCTCGGCTTCGGCCTCGACATCCTCAGCGTCGTCGCCGACTTCCTCCGGCTGCTCGGTCTTGCGCTTCTTGGCTTTGGGTGCTGTTGGCGGGAGGTATCCGCGTTAGCCACGTCCATATCTAGCAGTCTCGTCACGTGGACGTCCAAACGATGTAGACTTACGCTCCGCAGCGGCGTCGCCGCCTTCTTCCTCTTCTACCTCCTCTTCCTCCTCAGCGGCGTCGTCGTCCTCGTCGTCATCGCTGGCCGCGCCGGCATCGTCGCCTTCGGAAACGTATCTGTGCGGGAAGAGAGGGCACATTAGCAAGGGATTCCCTCAGGGATAGGCGCGGGGTTATAGGTTGTCAATGCGCCCATCGAGAGCTGCATGCGCACGTATGCGCTGATGGTCGCAAATGGCGCGCGACGATGGCGCATTGACGGGGTGGGCGGACGACGACATGACTTACTCCTCTTCGCTCTCCTCATCGCTTCCCTCCGGCAGCTCGACGAGCTCTTCGGGCTCTTCGTCTTCCTGCTTTCTCTTGCGCGCACTGCTGCGGGTGGACATTTTGATGTGTGTGTTGGTTGTGGGATTTAAGAGTGATGTGGATAGAGATTGGAAAAGAAAAGAGAGAGAGAGAGAGAGGAACAGAAGAGAGGAAGGGCAGGGTATAACAACGTAAGGCAAGGCTGGTTGCTGGGCAAAGAGAAGGGCGACACACGTGCGGCTGGGAGACCGAGGGCGCGCGCAATACTCACTCACTCACTCTGTCTTTGCGCGCGCGCTGCTCTATCTGCTTGCTGCTCCTCGGTCGCGCATCATCGCACGCAAAAGCTCAAGCTTGAGCTCGGACGGGGCGATCGAGTCGATTGATGACGGGCGTCGGTGACGGGCTTGCGGAGACGCCGTCCGAGCTGAACCGATTCTCTGCGACCATCCATCGTTTGCTCTCTCCTCAACGGGTGATGGAGGGACGTGCGTTGGTGCGACTTGAGACTGTTCTGTTTATTCTTGTCCTCGGGTATCTGCCTATAGAGGTGTATTGTATATCGCTCAAAACAAGGATAGGAAAGGCGCATATGCATGAAGCCGGACGTGCAGTCGATCGAAAACACGACAGGAGTGATTTGGATTCGGGCAAGTCCATTCATCCAGCAGTATACAGTAGTGTTACTGGTGTTTATCAAGGTACCTATCTGAAGTCCATTGGCCGATGAGTTGGAGTCAATTGACCTCCATCCGCATGCTCTTCTCTTGCATCAAAACCTCCATCCGCGTGCTCTGCTCGCATCAAAACCCAACCTGAAACCCACGCAAGTGTAGTTCATTTCTCCTCACAGCCTGGTATTTCTCCCAATCGCCTGGTATTTCTCCCAATCGCCTGGTATTTCTCCCAATCGCCTGGTATTTCCCCATCACCTGGTATCAAAAAAGGCACAACGAACAAATAACACACGCATCTACCGCACCATGTCCCCCCACCGATCGCATGGGATAAGAAAGAAACAACGAACGGAAAAAAAGTACATACCTCACCATGCTCCCCCGAGCGCTGCGCCACCCATAGGGTTGATGGCATCGTCGTAACCATCATCGCCATAGTCGTCTCCGCCATAGTCGCGGTCGCCGTAATCGTCGTCATCGTCGTCGTCGTAGCCGCCCGGGTAGCGCGGACGGGAGTCTTCCTCGTCTTCTTCCTCGGGCTCCTCTTCGTCCTCGTCGTCTTGCATCGTGTCATCTTGCATCGTCTCATCCTCCTGCTGAGCGCCGGCGGTGGCGTCGGGCTGTTGCTGAGTCTGCGGCGGGGAGATCATGTCAGGAGCGGGCGCTGGCTTTTCGCCCACAGCCGCGACCGTCTGTTGTTGGCTTTGCTCCGGCGATGGCAGGCCTTGAGGCGGCGGTGAGACGCCAGATGCGGCTGAGGGTGTACCAGCACGCGATGGACTACCAGCTTGACTGGGTGCTTGAGAACCAGCGCGCGAATCGTTGCCGTACACTTTACCCAAGGCTTCGTAGTCGACGAATTTGGAGAATCCTGGTCCCGCGTGCTTGGCCAACATTGCAGCAGTGGCATCGGCGGGAGTTTCTGCAGGCGTGCCAGCGGCGGTAAGGAGAGGGTCGCCCATTTTGCTCTTCTTCTTCCTGCCACCTTTTGGCTTGTTGGCGCCTTTGGCGGCGGCAATTTTCTTGAGGAGCTCCTTTTCATACTGCTCGCGTAGCCAGTCTTCGTTGTGGTAAAGCCAGATCTTCTCCTTTTCAATCGCAGCTTGTCCAGACAACACACAGTTCTCGACTTCAGGATCGTCCTTGAATTCTTCCTCAAGCTGTTCCGCAGTCACCAATTCCAGCTGGTTGTGTTCTGTTGAATTGTGCCAGGTGATGCCGCTCACGTTACGACTGGCTTGAATCTTTTGAGCGTCGATTTCTCGCTGAGCGATAGCACTTGCCTTAGATCGTTCCTCTTCGTGCTCTTTGAGAAGCTTATCACGCTGCTCGTTGATTTCACCATCGTCGAGCGCCTCTTCGATTTGCTGCTGGAGCTCGTTCTCAACCAAAAGCTCCTCCTCGCTGATCTGTACGGGTGCTGGCGCTGTCTTTTTTGGACGCCCACGCTTTTTGGGAGCTGGCTTATCTCCGGTTTCCTCTTCTTGGACCTCTATCAACGCTGGGTCAATTGGGACTGGTCGTGCAGGTATGGCAAAGCCATCGGCGTCGATGCGGACCTCTTCTTGGTTCGCAGATGGTGCTGATAGACGTTGGCGTTTACGTTGTTGCGACTCATCGATCGTGGGAGGAGCTGGTGTACCAGCCTCGGATCCAGACTCGATTTGATCATCCACAACGATCGGCCCCTGTGAACCAAGACGTTCGTTCGCGGCAGCTTGGCGTTTGCGCTTCTTTTCCTCGAGCTTCTTCAATTTCATTTCGCTGTCGTGAATCGCAGGAGGGTCATGCTGGTGCTTCAGACGTTCCGCGTACTTGCGAAATTGCGAGACGGTGAGTGCAGCACTCTTCGTGCGTCTGAACTCTTCAATGCGCTTAGCAATAGTAATGTCGGCGATTTTGGAGACGTAGACGACCTCGCGCACAGTTCGTCTGAAGTTGTTCATGCGAGCGGCAAGGATAATACATGCACCGCAAAGTCCAGAAGGGTGGCGACCAGTGGCAATCCAGTCGCGCTTCATCCGACGGACGATCTTGAGGGCGTCTTCGGCGACTTGATTGGTGGCGTCGCCAAACTCGAGCCTACGGCAGTATTTGAGGATGAGGTTTTCGATGTCCATCATGTGCTGGAAGTGCAGGTCGCCTTTGCCGATGTACAATTCCTTGCACATGGCTTTGTACACTTCACCCAATCTGAAAACATTGATCTTGATGACTTCAGCAATGTCAATCAAAAGGACCGCGTTGTCTGCGCTCCTGCGACATGAAGCATAGAGGCAAGCACCAACTACCTCGGAAAGGGTACGTCCAGCAGTGAAATTGTTGTTGGCAGCCAGAGTCCAGATTGCTTGAGCCTGGTTGACGATCAAGACATCGGTGATTGGCACTCGCGGGTAGATACTCTGCAGCTCCTGCTGGCCGCGACGACGGATCTCTTCGATATTGTTGCGTTCGCCACCGCCCATGCGGCGGAAGGCATTGGTGTTGATCGTGTTGGCATGGCGCGAATTTTCGCCAATAAAGCCACCCTGCACCGTGGCGGCGCCGTTGGCGTTCTCCTCGAAAGTGACATCGGCGACGATGTTCGACTCTGAAATTTGCGTAAAGCAGTTTGTGCAAATTTTGGCGCCGTCGCGATCCTGGATGTCGGGCTCGTCACAACATTTCGCTTTCGCCTGCGTGGCCACCGGTTTCTTGCGACCGCCGCCGGGAAGGGCTGGCCTCCTGCCTGGAGCGATACGGCGAGGCGGCATGGTCGATAGGTCTCTTGTGTATGGGTCGCGCTCTCTCTGTGAAGGATCACGCGTGCAAGTCGAGCAAAATGGATTGGGGTGCTGCGACGAAGGCTCTGCTCTGACTCTGGCAGTCGACTGCGCTGGTGTGGTTCAGTGGGAGGAGCGGGGAGAGTTGGTCTTGGCAGTCGCGTGGAGGTCAACCTGGACTTCACTGCGCGCGTTCGAATCCAAGCCAGAACCTCACTTTGCATGGTCACCAACCAACATAACGTGGATTCGCCATGGCAATTATTGTTAAACAGTGCGGTTGCATCGCGGCGCTCAATGAAAGCATTCAAATAACGAGGACTTGTATCACATCGTGTTCACGGCTGTTGACTTCACTTTGTGGCAGTGTCTTGAAAAGATGTGAGAAGTCACGGAGACATAAGGTGTGAAAAAAGCTGCAAGTACTTTTGTGTTACTTGACACTGAGTTACAAGTAATTCTTGAGCTACGACCCAAACAGGTTGACTGATGATTTTCATGATATTCCTCCAAGCCTTCACCGTTCATGTCAAGTCCTTGAACGCAAAGTCTCCATCATAATCCCTTGGTGTACAAGAACTCCAATTTTGATAAGGAAAATTTTGATAAGGGAAAGAAGTGTGCCTGGGTCCATGTCAAATCCTTGAACGCAAGGTCTCCGTCATGACCCCCAGGTATACAAGAACTCCAATTTTGATAAGGAAAAGTGATGCACTCGGGCTCGAAGAGGAGCCGCAAAGCAATCAGGTGTGGTCTGGACAATTTGCACCGGCACGCCATGCGTATGCCTGCAATGTCCGTAGACGCACACAGAATGATCGTGGATGATTTGAGGCCACTTCTAGGAAGTTGACCGCGCTTGTTTGTCGGTTCTTAGTGCCATGGAGCGTCGTCCCAATCCGGATTATAGTTGTCAAAGTCATCGCTGTCGTCGTCAATGCCAGCCATCAAGTCGAAGGCCCAACCCATGTCTTCGGGGAGCAACTCGCGCTCATACCACGGCGCAGAGTGAGGGACGCGACAAGGGGCAGGGTTGTTGCGAAGGCAGTCCAGGCAAAGGCCGGCGCACTTATCGCGGGTTGCGTTGACGATATTCTGGAGGTCCTGCTGGGTGGGCGGTTCAATCCGACCGTATGGTGCTGTGTAGACCGTAGAGGCTGGGCGGGGCGGCACATCGTCCCCTCCCTCGTGATTGACGTTAGGATGATTGGGCATATTACAGCCGAAAGCCTTCCATCCGGCCCTCAGACTCTCGGTCCAATACTCCCTTGGGAGCATGTCGGCCTGACTGCGGGGATAGGGGTCCAATTGCATGACGGGCACGTAGATGAGGGCGATGCACTCGAGACGGTCGTTCAAAGATGCAGTCGCAGAGTCGAGGGGCAAGAGCTTGCGAAGGCCGAGGCGGTGTGCTAGCTTGCGAGAGTAGTTGGGGGCCTCCAGCGCGAAGGCAGAGTTGGTGTAGTGCTCGAGGAAGATTGTCAGCTGGCGAGCAAGATCTTGGAACACGTACGCGCGCTGAGTTTGGATGGACGCTGTGAATGTTAGCGAGGCTCAGGCTGATAGATGCAAGGTGGTTTTCACTTACGCAGGATGGCAGAGGGGAGCACGTCCGTGCGTTCGTCTTCGAGGGAGAGGAACATGGTCGGGGACTGCAGAACAAGCATCTTAGTAAACTTCTGGAAGCCCATGGCATCGTCAAGGAGGTAGGCAGCAGCAATGTAGTAGATGATGGTATTAACATCTAAACACAAGCTATCCTTGACCCCCTGGAAGACGCCATGCGTGAAGTGGTACAAGGCAGCAGCGCAGTCGTATTTGTCGATGATGAGCGAGAGCCCGAAGAACTCGCGTGCAGACATGGGGTCAAGACTGTCACGGAAGTGCAGGAGCTTGCAGAGCTTGCGCATATCCGCCGGGCGGTCGCTCATGGTGAGTTCGGTGGGTTGATTGCCTCCAGCATGGCTGCGCAGAGCTTTGCCTTCGGAGAAGTTAGCGCTGAAGAGTGCCTTAAAAACTGAGCTTGTTGTTGCGAGGATGCAGGAGGAGATGCGAATTTTGGTGGCGGGGTGGTATCCATCGTCGACGACCAGTATGACATCGCCAAACTCGCAGAAGACCTCAGTCGGCGGCTGGAAAAGGTCCACAAGAGAAGGGATATCGTTCGGATCCGGTGTGCCCTTCGCGGATGTGTTGTCGGTGTCCGCCATCTTTGCGGTGGTGGATGATGAGGGAGTGTATTGCCGGTAGGAGGAGAAGCTGGTGAAGGGGCGAGAAGGTGGAATGAGGTCGCTAATAGCCGCAAGATATTTGGCGCCGTTGGGAATTGCACATGCTCGCATTCACACGAGAAGTACCCCAACGCTGGCATGTGGTTGCTTACCCAACAAGAGACAACAAACATGTGATACAACAAATGCAAACATGCAAGTGCCTGGGAATAAACATGTGCCTCCTCAGAACAGCTTGTGAATGCGCGTGTAGATTGAGAGTATCAACATACCTGGTATACTTGAAGTTTGATTGCCCGCCACTACTATTTCGTGGCACTCTTCAATCGCTCGTCTACCAGCCTGCTCACCATCTTCTCGAGCATGGCACCTCCACTGGCACTGCTACCTTCAAAGTACGCAGCAACACTCTTCTCCACGTACTTGCCCACCATGTCAACCTCGATGTTCACATCCTCGCCCTGTCGCTTCTTACCCATAACGACCTTCTCTTGCGTGTAGGCAATGAGCATCACCTCCAGCCAACCCTCGTCATCATCGACGGCCGTGATGGTGAGCGATGCACCGTCCAGCGTCACAAACCCCTTCTCCACAATGTACCGCAAAACGGCCTTATCCCTAGGCTTCAGACGGAAAGTGATGGCATTGCCATCCTGCCTGGTCTCTGCAATCTCCGCGATGGTGTCGACATGTCCTTGCACGAAATGGCCTCCCATCCGTGTGTGCGCACTCACGGCTCGCTCGAGGTTCACGCCGCTGCCTTCTTTCAGACTGCCCAGATTGGTCCGTCGCAGCGTCTCCGGCGCAACGCCGACCTTGAATTCGTCCTTGCTGAACTCGGTGACTGTGAGGCAGGTGCCATTGACGCTGATGCTGTCGCCAAGGTGCGCGTCGACGAGAATCTCAGAGCATCCGGATATGGTCAGGCTGGTGCCGCTGCCACCGCTGGAGGTTTCGTCATGCTGTACCAGACGCGAGACGGCTGGCTGCGTGTCAGCGCAGCAGCGATGGTGGGAGGTGTGTGCTGGAACGAGACGTACTGCCTATGGTCTCTACAATGCCAGTGAACATGATGGGCGGGATTTGTATGTGTGTAGAAAGATGAGTGGTCTGGTGGGATGATCGTCGAGTCAAGGCCTCTGCAGTTCATCAGTCGTAGTGGGGTGAAGTCGAAGCGCTACCATCTTCGGATGTAGGTGCCGCTGTCCGAAACACTTGCGGTGGGCGTGTACTTTATGCCGAGGCACGACTCGTTGCGACATTGCATTTGGAAGATGTATTGACTGAACGCAAGAGATATAGAAAAACACTGTTGACCTCCTTTCGTTTCAACATCGTTGGCCAAATACAAGCAATGTTTTCACGACACCCTTTTCGCCTGGCCAGTCAAAGTCAGAGAGCTGCCCTTCAACTTGCCCGTCGACCTCTCCCACAACGAAGATGTCTGGCCACAGCGACTGGAGCAGCAGACACTTCTACTTTGCCATTGGCAGGTATGAAGGTGTTGGATATGACCAGAGTGCTAGCCGGCGTAGGATAATCCGATTTCGTCCTGAATAGCGTAAACTGGTGCTGACGCTCCATAGCCATACTGCACGCAGATACTTGGAGACTTAGGGTACGATGAACTTCATTTCAACAGAGTCGCAATTGAGATTACTGACCATACGTAGTGCCGAAGTCATCAAAATTGAGCATCCAACAAGAGGCGACGACACACGAGCCTGGGGCCCACCTTATGCTACGTACAACCCAGAGAGTGGAAAGCAGGGCCCGGGAGAGAGTGCATACTTCCTTGCCGCAGGTACTCCCCTTTCGTTCAAATGACCCATGTTCTGACATGAGTTTTAGGTGAACCGCAACAAGAAGTCATTGGGTCTCTCGTTTGCCCACGATTCCGGCGTGCAAATCTTACACAAGCTGGCAAAAGAATGCGATGTCCTCGTCGAGAACTACCTGCCAGATGCCCTCAAAAAGTATGGTATGGATTACGAGACTCTCTCGAAGATCAACCCTGGCCTCATTTATGCGAGTATCACTGGGTACGGCCAGACCGGACCGTTGAGAAAGAAGGCTGGCTATGATGTGATGGTCGAAGCGTAGGTTTTTTTTTTGTGACAAGTCGGCAACGGGTGCTGACGACTAATAGCGAGATGGGACTCATGCACATCACTGGTCATCGAGATGGCCCTCCTGCTAAAGTTGGCGTAGCAGTCACAGATCTTACCACTGGACTTTACACCAGCAACTCTATCATGGCTGCTCTTCTTACTCGTGCTCGGACTGGTAAGGGTCAACGCATCGATGTTGCTCTTGCAGACTGTCAGGTTGCCACTCTCGCCAATCTGGCCTCGTCTGTCCTCATTTCAGGAAAGCCGGATTCTGGTCGCTGGGGAACAGCTCACCCATCAATTGTGCCCTACAAAGGCTTCAACACCAAGGATGGAAATGTGATGCTAGGTGGCGGCAACGACAGGCTCTTTGGAATTCTCTGCGATAAGCTGGGTAAGCCGGAGTGGGCGAGCGATCCCAAGTATATCACCAATGCGGATCGCGTGAAACATCGAGATGAGCTGGAAGACAAGATTGAGGCAATAACTGCAACAAAGACCACAGATGAGTGGCTGCAGGTGTTGGAGGGTTGCGGCATGCCGTATGCGAGAATCAACGATGTCAAGCAGACCCTGGAGCATGAGCATGGTAAGCGCGCTCTGATGATATAAGGGGGAGAGCTGCTAACAAGCGTATAGTCCAAGCGCGTAACATGGTCACCGAGGTTGAGCATCCCGACTGCGGACCGATGAAACTGGTCAGCCCGCCGGTCAAATACTCGTTCTCAGAGCCGAGCATCCGATCACCACCTCCCACGCTGGGCCAACATACCGACGAACTATTGGCTGATGTGCTGGGAATAAGCCGAGAGGAGATCGCGAGCTTGAAGTCCGAGGGAGTCGTAGCGTAGTGCTTGTCCTGTCAAGATCGACATGCTAGATGTATACCTAGGTATCCAGATATAGAACGTGGCCAGCCCAGACTTTTCCGGCAAGCGCTCTGGGCTCTCATGTCCCACCCAAACTGGTCGGCGTGCATACTGTGCATACCTGACCCCAACAATGCCAAGAGATAGGTAAGTGAAGTGTCGTCCAGGATGGCGTTGTTGTTCCTTTGCCGCTACGTGTGTAGCGGTTCTCGTCTTGGGGGCGTTGAAGCAAATGATTGGTACACCACGGCCCTCGCCGAGCTTAGACTTCCCGCAAGCCTCTCTTATAGCGACTGCATTCCTATGTTTCATTACTGTGAGACTTCATCTTTAGGCTACAACACCTTCCCGGAGGCCTGTCACGCTTCCCACAAGGCTAGAAGCGCTCAGAAAGCTCTGGTGATGAGCAACACTGACAGCGCATCATGGCTTGCATAAAGCGAGCAACCACCACCGCTGGCGCCCGAAGCAATTGTGCTAGCATTCTTGGCGGAGGCTCACGCTTGCTGCGCCCCGGATAGCCGCGCATTTGTTTTGTTCGACTCCTTGCCTTACAAGGCTACAAGGCGTGCAGGGGCTGAAGAGCGTGCTGAGCCCTAGGAGAAAAGAGCCTCACCTCTACAGACGCACCTGAGACTCTGGCAGACTCGGGCTAAGAAAACTCAAGCAGCTCACGACTGGTCCTTGATACGAGCAAGCACGCAGTCGCCGGCAATGCAAGCACTTCGTCGTTCGCAGAAGAGAGAAGAAAACAAGCCAAGGCCAGTCCTGCGCCTGTGCCTAAGCGATTTGCCCTCCAGACCTATCTAACCGCGATGCGGGAATTTGCTCCCTGTTGCAATTCGCCTGTGCTGTTGCTCGACTCATCTCGCTTTGCTTGGCCGGCATGACGGTGCAAGCTGAA
>MSJI02000891.1:13070-40251 GCA_001931905.2 Cladosporium sp. IMV 00045 | reverse complement strand
TTTTTTGAATTTAGAAGTTTTCTGAACCAGTTCGAACACTGTCAACTGACGCTGGACAATAACCCTGAAAAGTTTGTTTTCGTTGAGTGCCGTGTCTCGAACGGCACTCGGACATCGATAGTTGATGACAGGCAGAGGTTCGTGAGTGAATGCAACTATTTCTGTCGATCTTCAGTCTGCTGACGCGGTGAGGTGCAGTAGGGACGACTGGACTATGTTGCCGTTCAGTCGAAGACAAGCTTGTTCGATCGAATAGAGGCTGTCGAATGAGTCCCTTCCACCGCCTGGGAAATCTGTCTTTCACCACCGGCCCCGCCAGCGTCGAAGCACGGGAGGCGTGGGAGCGTGTGGACCTAGTGTTGTGTCAGTGAATCCGGAGCACTCGAGCAATAGAAAGATCCGAACAGATAGACAACGTCACTTACCAACCCAGATCTCGTGTGTCGGATAGGACAGGCGATGCCTGGACATCATGTGCTCAATCATACGCATGGACATATTGACGTCCAATTCCAGATCGTGGAGGAAACTGACGAGGGCTCCGAGAGTCGCTTGCTCGGGGCTGAGTTTGACGGTGGTCTATGGTGGACGAACGAAGAGTCAGCAAGGTAAGAAGTTTGTAGACAGATCGACGACGACGACAGGTATGCACTCACCCTCTGCTGACCATACCGGCCAATCTGGCAATTCGGCAGCGAGCAAAGCCCATAAGGGTGCGCCGTCTGGCCCATAGCAGATCTATAGTCGACCTCGACGGTGACGCGGACTTCCATAGCTTCCTTCAGAATCTTGATCGCGCCCCAGCTTTGGCTAATGGGGTCGGTATAATTGAGTTCTCCCTTGCCGTCGAAGTAATTGCGCACCACACCCTTGCTGTGCACGTATTCGGGTGTCGCGGATACTTTGGAGGCGATCAAGCTGAGGTTGATGTTCACGAAAGTACCCTTTGCCTCGTACATGATCACCGACCCGACGTAAGGTTTGATATAGAGGCAGGGGACGGGCCCGTGTCGCGGCGGCTTCTCTTCGCTGATGCTGACGTTCAGGTATTCGCTGGGACGGGCGTAGTCGACCTCGAAAGGGATGGTGAATCCAATGATCTCTGCGGGAGTGAGTTTGGATGCTCTCTTGTGGTGCGCGATGCCTAGGGCTTTCTTGACTTGGGGACTTGCTGTTTCCGGCACGATGGCGTTGTGGAAGTGTCTGCTGACCAGCATGGCGTTGCGTAGCGGGAGAGGACCAAGTTCTGCCAGGATCTTGTGGAAGAGCTCAGGGGTGCCGAATACATTGTCCTTGGCAGAGGTCTGAGATGCGACGGGAGTCTGAGTTTCGCCAAGCTCAGAGGACAGATCATTGCGATCCATCTCTTGGGTCGTAGTTACAGCAGCCGCGTTGATTGGGAGCTTGATGTAGCCTGAAGCTACTTCAAAGGTAACACTGTCGTGACGAGCAGCATCGTCTTCGGCTTTGTTAGTGGCGAGGCGGATCGGGTACGCGAAAAACCTGTTGGTAGACATCGTAAGGTAGCGACGGATGGCCTGAGTGATGGTGGCAGTGATGTCCGGCAGTGATAGGGGTTCGATTGGATGCTGGCTTAGAACGAGCAGAGGCCCGCGAAAGAAGATGGCGGCCACCTGTTTCGACTTCAGCGACGACATGTGAAGGGAGAAGGGAAAGTGTCCATGGCGAAGTATGGGTTGGAAGCGATGCAGAAGAAGAACTTGGATGGACCTGCGAGCGGAGAGGGGGGCATGGTAGTGGACTGATGCGCGAATTTACTACCTGTGTTTTTGTTGAATACGTTATATCTCGAAATAGTGAAGTGGGAGGGTAGAGACTTACTCCGCGGCTTCGAAGTGGTCGAAAGGAAATAAAGTTGCTTGTCCAGAGGTATAAAAAAGAGGGGTTCCAAGTCGGCTCGCCTTTCAAGCATCACATGTATTTATTAGAAACAGTTGTCTGTCATTCGCATTATACTCGTGATCGTAACAAGCCCACCTCCCCTCGTCCTTTCATGTAGGTGAGAATGTAAACATCCCAAATGCTCATCCTATCGTGCTGATGCCGATGCTAATGCAAACGCTGCCGATTCGTGCTTACCAGGCCTCCCACTTCTGGCCACCCATCGCCACAAGGCGATTGAACAGCTCGTCTCTCAACACCATCGCAGTGACAACGAAGTGATTGCCAAGCTTGTCCACGATCTCCAATCCGTCGGCAACCTCTCTGTCCAAAGCCCAACCAACGACAAGTTTCGCCTTCCAGCCCAGCCCACCAATCTTCTTCAATTCTTTGATATCGCCGATAGGCACGCTCCAGACCGGGTGCAACTCGCGCTCATCTCTGCCAGTCGTGCCATCCGTACCAATCTTCTTGTCCATGCTGAACGCAACACAAGGGATGGTGGACTTGGTGGCGATGTAGGTGTATCCTTTCTGACCGTGGTACCGGCATTTGAAATCGGAGGGACCTGACACGTCGGATTTCGGGTCCCGAGGCACGACACCGAGGCGTTGCTTGGCGTGCGAAGAGCCCGCCTTCGCCTTCAAATGGTCTGCGCCAAGAGCGGAAGAGACAGCACCTTTTACACCTGACTTGAATGCGCCGAGCACGCGGTGTCCCTTCTTGCCGTGAGGCTTCTCCTTGGAAGCGGCAACGTCGCTGCCGCTGTGCTCATGTGCAGTGTTAGGATCATGCTCCATTGCTGCCTTCAATTCTTCTGGCGTCGCGTTCAGAGGCTCGTCAGCGCCCGCAGTGCGTAAGTGCTCATCCGTGATTTCGGCGGGCTCGTCTGGAGGCGGCTGTCCGGCGGAGGGTGGTGGAGGAAGAGGAGCCTTGTTGACCTCGCCAATACGGAGAAGCGTGATGGTGAGCTGAGCATTAGTAGGAACGCCCTTGAGAAGCGTGTTGCGAAGTTCAAGTAGCTTCTGCCAGTTCGGGTAAGTTGAGTTGAGCCACTTGATTCCGGGCTGAATGATGGGATCGCCGAAGAAACCGAATCCAATGCCGAATGTAAGACCCTTGACGACCATGTAACTTGTGACGAAGATTGATGCAGCAAGCAGAGGAACGATGACCGCCGCCAATCTCAAGCGATAAAGCTCGCGTGGGAAAGGCGGCGTTGGAGACAAGGCGTTACCAAAGCGTTCCCACGTGTCGTTAATATCGCCGACAGCATGCATGATAGGCCTCATACCATTCCACATCGCCGTTTCCATTGGCACCTTCGATTTGTCGTGCTTTTCGCTTGCACCGTCCTGCTTTGCCCTGGCAGTGCTCGCGCCGACAGCAACCGCTGTCGGGTCAGGCACACTGTCATTGGGAGCGCCAGCCTCTTCCTGTGAAGGAGGTTCGCTTTGAGGGTGCTTTCCGGAGGCAGAGCTCAGGGCGACCGAAGCGATACTGTTGACGAAGTTGGTGGCTTCAGCTTCAACAGCCTCACCCTTGTGGTTCTCCGGCGCACCTGTTGCGCTATCGGTAGAGCCCAACACGCCAGCTTTGGGCTTTTGCACACCGCCAGTGCTGGCTGAAACAAGCGCCAATGGAGCAGGAGGGAATAGCAAATCTCTCGAAGGAGGGTGAACGATGAGAGTGATGAGAGTGGTGACCATCAGCGGCATGATCATGTCGAAAATCCAGGCTACAAAGTAGGCGGCGCAGAACCAAGCAGTCCTTCTCGTCTCGCGCCAGGAGCGCAGTCTCATGATCTGCTTGCCAGCTCCCATAAGACCAATGCCGACGGTCATGTACAATCGCTCAATGCTGGCGCGAAGCTTATCAGGCGAGAATTCGTCTTCGTCGGCGATGTTGAGATCGAGATTATTCGGGACCGGGTGTGGGTATTCCTTCACATGGTACATTTGCTGGAAAAGCCAGTGAGACTATGACTCTTTCCCATCTTTGGTTTCTTCATGCTTACCTTATCAAAGCGACGGACCAACACCCAGAGATCCTCATTGTCCATCCCGCCCACCAGCGGCGCAGGGATGGCTTCTTTGGGCTCATTCCAGCCCAGATCCCTCACTTCTTCATCATGGTCCTGCTGCACCAGACCCGTCTCTTCTGTGGGAGAAGTCGCCAGCTCGTGACTCGCTGTGGCACCATCGTGAATGGCTCGCGCCGCTTCTTTCTTTGCTGGATCACTGATGGCTTCGGTGTCCGGTACTGGCAGCAAATCCTTGTACGCGACGCCGGAGTTGTCGGCCATGGTTGTTGCGAAATCCTCAGTCGAGTGTCGTCGAATGCCTGATTGAAGCTGAAGTTACCAGGCGTTCGGTCATATATTAATTTTCTGGAGGATGTGCTGCCGGGATAAAGAAGTAAACATGAAAGGGCGTTGAATGTTACGTCACTTGAGGAAACAAACGTCATCATCCCTCCCTCCCACCCGTTCACTCATTGGAAAGGGCTTGGATCTGGATCGGGCAGAGTGGGCCATTGGGGACGGCATCTCGACGGAGATTTTTTGGGATGGGCTTGCGAGGCCTCTTCTGAAGAGATTTCTGGATTGCATCATGTGCTGTTCCGTGATGTTTGGAAAGGAGACGTCTGTCAGAGTTGTGCCTCGCAGCTGTCAGACATTCGAAAGAGGACCGCGCTAGGCTAGAATTGGGCGCGCCACACCTTCGCCTTCGAAACTCTTTCATGCCTTTGCTTTGTCGGTGGTCCTAGGGATGCTATTGTACTTACGCATAGAAAGCAACGGTGACATCTGGGTCATGATACTCTCAATGAAGCCTGCTGTCAAAAAGTGAAACGCGGCATTTCGAGGACTCAATGCGTTCATTGAAGTGCCAGCCACCGTTAATGAAGCATTCGATTTAGGACCTGGACCTCTCATATGCTCTTGTTGCCGACGAACTCGGATGTGTGGCTCCTCTTTGTAAAGATATACCACCCTCGTGTACTCGCGCACAACTCCGTCCCAATATCTGGATAGACTGCAGAGGGGAATGGATGCGCCGACGGAGTAAGCGCAGTCATTCGAAGGTCCAGCAGACATGTCTCTGCTTATCGTAAACCTTCCAAGGCAAACACAATAGACAAGCGGCAACTAAAAAAGCCCTGAGTCGTGTTTCAAGCAACATTGCGTTCTTTTAATCATTCCAAAATTTCATCTATGAATACAGCGTTTGACATCGCGAAGAAGACATCCAAGAAATCCGGGCGTCACCCAATGTGGCTCTTCACGAGACACTCAATCAGTTACCAGTGCATCTCGTTACTCAGCCTCGTCGACCTCCTTGAGATCCGACTCCTTAGGGACGTCCTTCTCCTTCGCCGCCTTAGCAGCGGCAGCAGGACCACCACTCTTGGCGGTGTCGTCAGCCTGACAAGGAGAATCACGCGTTAGCAATCGTACCCTTAGATGGACTCAACAATTGAATATGGGAAAAGGTAAACTCACATCCTCGTCACCCTCGTCATCATCTCCCTCAGCCTCCTCAGCATCATCCTCGAGCTCCTTGCCCTCGACCTCGTCCTCGGCTTCGGCCTCGACGTCCTCAGCGTCGTCGCCGACTTCCTCCGGCTGCTCGGTCTTACGCTTCTTGGCTTTGGGAGCTGTTGGCGAGGTACTCGCGTTAGCCACGTTCACATCTAGCAGTCTCGTCACGTGGACTTTCAAACGATGTAGACTTACGCTCCGCAGCGGCGTCGCCGCCCTCTTCCTGTTCTACCTCCTCTTCCTCCTCGGCGGCGTCGTCTTCCTCGTCGTCATCGCTGGCCGCGCCGGCATCGTCGCCTTCGGAAACATATCTGTGGGACGAGAGAAAGGTCGCGTTAGCAAGGGATTCCCTTGGCGATCAATGTGCGCGGGGGCGTGGGTTGCCAATGCGCCTGTCGCACGTATGCGCTGATGGTCGCGAACGCAGCGCGACGATGGGCGTATTGACGAGATGACGGTGGTGGGCGGACGACGACATGACTTACTCCTCTTCGCTCTCCTCATCGCTTCCCTCCGGCAGCTCGACGAGCTCTTCGGGCTCATCGTCTTCCTGCTTTCTCTTGCGCGCGCTGCTGCGGGTGGACATTTTGATTTGTGTGTTGGTTGTGGTATTTGAGAGTGGTGTGGATAGAGATTGGAAAAGAAAAGAGAGAGAGAGGAACAGAAGAGAGGAAGGGCAGGGTATAACAACGCAAGGCAAGGCTGGTTGCTGGGCAAAGAGAAGGGCGACACACGTGCGGCTGGGAGACCGAGGGCGCGCAATACTCACTCTCACACACACACTCACTCTCTCTGTCTTTGCGCGCGCGCACTGCTCTATCTGCTTGCTGCTCCTCGGTCGCGCATCATCGCACGCAAAAGCTCAAGCTTGAGCTCGGACGGGGCGATCGAGTCGATTGATGACGGGCGTCAGTGGTGACGGGCTTGCGGAGACGCCGTCCGAGCTGAACCGTTTCTCTGCGACCGTCCATCGTTTGCTCTCTCCTCAAGGGGTGATGGAGGGACGTGCGTCGGTGCGACTTGAGACTGTTCTGTTTATTATTGTTCTCGGGTATCTACCTATATAGATGTATTATATATCCCTCAAAGCAAGGGCGAGGTAGGAAGGGCACATACGGTATGCATGTAGCCGGACGTGCATTCGATCGACAGCACGACAGGAGTGATTGAATTTGGGGCAAGTCGGCTCTTTCAGCAACATACAATGTTGCTTGGGTTGATTGAGTTATCTATCTCGAGTCCTTTGGCCGATGAGTTGGGAGTCAATTGACCTCCATCCGTATGCTCTTGCTGGACCGCAACCTCCTTCCGCGTGCTCTTCTCGCACCAAGCCCAGGCTGAAACAAACGCAAGTGTATGGCGGCGGTCATTTGTCCCCAATCGTCTGGTATTCTTCACCAATCGCCTGGTATTCACCCATCACCTGGTATTTCTCTCAACCACCTGGCATTCCTCCCATCGCCTGGTATCAAACAAAGCATAACGAACCAATAACACACGCATCTGCCCCACCACGCTCCTCCCAACCATCCCCTGGTATAAGAAACGAACAACGAACCCAAAAAAAAAAAAAAAAAAAGTAACATACCTTACCATGCTCCTCCGAGCGCTGCGCCACCCATTGGGTTAATGGCATCGTCGTATCCATCGTCGCCATAGTCGTCTCCACCGTAGTCGCGGTCGCCGTAATCGTCGTCATCTTCGTCGTCGTAGCCGCCCGGGTAGCGCGGGCGGGAGTCTTCCTCGTCTTCTTCCTCGGGCTCCTCTTCGTCCTCGTCGTCTTGCATCGTGTCATCTTGCACCGTCTCATCCTCCTGCTGAGCGCCGGCGGTGGCGTCGGGCTGTTGCTGAGTCTGCGGCGGGGAGATCATGGCAGGAGCGGGCGCTGGCTTTTCGCCCACAGCCGCGACCGTCTGTTGTTGGCTTTGCTCCGGCGATGGCAGGCCTTGAGGCGGCGGTGAGATGCCAGATGCGGCTGAGGGTGTACCAGCACGCGAAGGACTACCAGCTTGACTGGGCGCCTGAGAACCGGCGCGCGAATCGTTGCCGTACACTTTACCCAAGGCTTCATAGTCGACGAATTTGGAGAAGCCTGGTCCCGCGTGCTTGGCCAACATTGCAGCAGTGGCGTCGGCGGGAGTTTCTGCAGGAGTGCCGGCGGCAGTGAGGAGAGGGTCGCCCATTTTGCTCTTCTTCTTCCTGCCACCTTTTGGCTTGTTGGCACCTTTGGCGGCGGCGATCTTCTTCAGGAGCTCCTTTTCGTATTGCTCGCGTAGCCAATCTTCGTTGTGGTAAAGCCAGATCTTCTCCTTCTCAATCGCGGCCTGTCCAGACAGCACGCAGTTCTCGACTTCAGGATCGTCCTTGAATTCTTCTTCAAGCTGTTCTGCGGTCACCAATTCCAGCTGATTGTGTTCTGTCGAGTTGTGCCAGGTTATACCGCTCACGTTACGACGGGCTTGAATGTTTTGAGCGTCGATTTCTCGCTGGGCGACAGCACTTGCTTTAGACCGCTCCTCTTCGTGCTCCTTGAGTAGCTTATCACGCTGCTCGTTGATTTCACCATCGTCGAGCGCCTCTTCGATTTGCTGCTGGAGCTCATCCTCGACCAAAAGCTCCTCTTCGCTAATCTGTACGGGTGCTGGTGCTGTCTTTTTTGGACGTCCACGTTTTTTGGGAGCTGGCTTATCTCCGTTCTCCTCTTCTTGAACCTCGATAAGCGCTGGATCAATTGGGACTGGTCGTGCAGGTATAGCAAAGCCATCAGCGTCGATGCGCGGCTCTTCTTGGTTCGCAGACGGCGCTGATACACGTTGGCGTTTACGCGGTTGCGACTCGTCAGTCGTCGGAGGAGCTGGTGTACCAGCTTCGGAACCAGATTCGATCTGATCGTCCACAACGATCGGTCCCTGTGAACCAAGACGTTCGTTCGCAGCAGCTTGGCGTTTGCGCTTCTTTTCCTCGAGCTTCTTCAATTTCATCTCGCTGTCGTGAATCGCAGGAGGGTCATGCTGATGCTTCAAACGCTCTGAATACTTGCGGAATTGAGAGACGGTGAGTGCAGCACTCTTTGTGCGTCTGAACTCTTCAATACGCTTAGCAATAGTAATGTCGGCGATTTTGGAGACGTAGACGACCTCGCGCACAGTCCGTCTGAAGTTGTTCATGCGAGCGGCAAGAATAATGCATGCACCACAGAGTCCAGAAGGGTGGCGACCAGTTGCTATCCAGTCGCGCTTCATCCGACGTACGATCTTGAGGGCGTCTTCGGCAACTTGATTGGTGGCGTCGCCGAACTCGAGTCTGCGGCAGTATTTGAGGATGAGGTTTTCGATGTCCATCATGTGCTGGAAGTGAAGGTCGCCTTTGCCAATGTACAACTCCTTGCACATGGTTTTGTAAACTTCACCCAATCTGAACACATTGATCTTGATGACTTCAGCAATGTCAATCAAAAGGACCGCGTTGGTCGCGCTCCTGCGACATGAGGCATATAGGCAGGCACCAACGACCTCGGAAAGGGTACGTCCAGCAGTGAAGTTGTTATTGGCAGCCAGAGTCCAGATTGCTTGAGCCTGGTTGACGATCAAGACATCGGTGATCGGCACTCGCGGGTAAATGCTCTGCAGCTCCTGCTGGCCGCGACGACGGATCTCTTCGATATTGTTGCGTTCGCCACCGCCCATGCGGCGGAAGGCGTTGGTGTTCATCGTGTTGGCATGGCGCGAGTTTTCGCCAATAAAGCCACCCTGCACCGTGGCGGCGCCGTTGGCGTTCTCCTCGAAAGTGACATCGGCGACGATGTTCGACTCGGAAATTTGCGTGAAGCAGTTTGTGCAAATTTTGGCGCCGTCGCGATCCTGAATGTCGGGCTCGTCACAGCATTTCGCTTTCGCCTGCGTGGCCACCGGTTTCTTGCGACCGCCGCCGGGAAGGGCTGGCCTCCTGCCTGGAGCGATACGGCGAGGCGGCATGGTCGATAGGTATCTGGGTGTATGGGTCGCGCTCACTCTGTGTAAAGATCGCGCGTGCGAGTCGAGCAAAATGGATTGGGGTGGTGCGAGGAAGGCTCTGCACTGACTCTGGCAGTCCACTGCGCTGGTGTGGTTCAGTGGGAAGGAGCGGGCGTGAGAAGTCTTGGCAGTCGCGTCGAGGTCAAGCTGGACTTTACTGCGCGCGTTCGAATCCAAGCCAGAACCTCACTTTGCATGGTCACCAACCGACATAATGCGGATTCGCCATGAGAATTATTGTTAAAAGGCGCTGTTGCATCGGCGCTCAATGGAAGTGTCATATCCACGACGACATGTATCACATCATGTTTACTACTACTGACTTCACTTCGTAGCAGTGTCTTGAAAAGATGTGAGAAGTCACGGAGACATAACGTGTGAAAGAAAGCTGCAAGTACTTTGTGTTACCTGACACTGAGTTACAAGTAATTTTTGGGCTGCGACCCAAACCGATCGACTGATGATTTTCATGATATTCCTCCAAGCCTTCACCGTTCATGTCAAGTCCTTGAACGCAAAGTCTCCATCATAACCCCCAGTGATACAAGAACTCCAATTTTTGATGATAAGGAAAAGAAGTGTGCCTGGGCCCATGTCAAGTCCTTGAACGCAAGGTCTCCATCATGACCCCCAGGTATACAAGAACTCCAATTTTGATAAAGAAAAGTGATGCCCTTGGGCTTGAAAAGAAGCCCCAAGGCAATCAGGTATGGTCAGGACATTTGCACCGGCATGCCATGCATATGCCTGAAATGTCCATAGACGCACACAGAATGATCGTGGACGATTTGAGGCCACTTCAAGGAAGGTGACCGCACTTGTTTGGCGGTTCTTAGTCGAGATTGTTCCATGGTGTAAAGTCGTCGTAATCCCTATCATATTGGCCATCGTATTCGTCGTTGTCGTCCGTGCCAGCAATCAAGTTGTAGGCCCAGCCCATGTCTTCGGGGAGCACCTCGCGCTCATACCACGGCGCAGCGTGAGGGACGCGACAGTAGCCAGGGTCCTTGCGAAGGCAGTCCAGGCAAAGGCCAGCGCACTTGTCGCGGGTTGTGTTGACGATGATCTGGAGGTCCTGCTGGGTGGGTGGTGCAATCCGACCGTATGGTGCTGTGTAGACAGTAGAGGCTGGGCGGGGCGGCAAATCGTCCTCTCCCTCATGATTGACGTCAGGATGATTGGGCATGTTACAACCGAAAGCCTTCCATCCGGCCCTCAGTTTGTCGACCCAATACTCCCTTGGGAGCATATCGGCCTGGCTGCGGGGGTAGGGGTCCAACAGCATGACGGGCACGTAGATGAGGGCGATGTTCTCGAGACGGTCGTTCAGAGACGCAGATGCAGAGTCGAGGGGCAAGAGCTTGCGAAGGCCCATGCGGTGTGCCAGCTTGCGAGAGTAGTTGGGGGCATCCAGCGCGAAGGCAGCGTTGGTGTAGTGCTCGAGGAAGATTGACAGCTGGCGGGCAAGATCTTGGAACACGCACGCGCGCTGAGCTTGGATCGACACTGTGAATGTTAGCAAGACTCAGGCTGATAGATGCAATGTTGTTTTCACTTACGCAGGATGGTAGAGGGGAGCACGTCGGTGCGTTCGTCTTCGAGGGAGAGGAACATGGACGGGGCCTGCAGAACAAGCATCTTAGTAAACTTCTGGAAGCCCAAGGCGTCGTCAAGGAGGTAGGCAGCGGCAATGTAGTAGATGATGGTATTAACATCTAAACACAAGCTATCCTTGACCTCCAGGAAGACGCCATGCGTGAAGCGGTACAAGGCAGCAGCGCAATCGTATTTGTCGATGATGAGTGAGAGCCCGAAGAACTCGCGTGCAGACATGGGTTTAAGACTGTCACGGAAGTGCAGGAGCTTGCAGAGCTTGCGCATATCCGCCGGGCGGTCACTCATGGTGAGTTCGGTGGGTTGTTTGCCTCCGGCATCGCTGCGCAGAGCTTTGCCCTCGGAGAAGTTAGCGCTGAAGAGTGCCTTGAACACTGGGCTTGCTGTTGCGAGGATGCAGGAGGAGACGCGGATTTTGGTGGCGGGGTGGTATCCGTCGTCGACGTTCAGTGAGACATCGCCAAACTCGCAGAAGACCTCAGTCGACGGCTGGAAAAGGTCCCCAAGAGAAGGGATGTCGTTCGGATCCGGTGTGCCCTTAGCGGATGTGTTGTCGGTGTCCGCCATCTTTGCGGTGATGGATGATGAGGGAGTGTATTGCCGGTAGGAGGAGAAGTTGATGAAGGGGCGAGAAGGTGGAATGAGGTCGCTAATAGTCGCAAGATATTTGGCGCCGTTTGGGAATTGCACATGATCGCATTCACACGAGAAGTACCCCAACGCTGGCATGTGGTTGCTTACCCAACAAGAGACAATAAACATGTGATACAACAAATGCAAACATGCAAGTGCTAGGAATTAAACATGTGCCTTCTCAGAACAGCTTGTGAATGCGCGTGTAGATTGAGAACATCAACATACCTGGCATGTTTGACGTTTGATTGCCCGCCACTCTATTTCGTGGCACTCTTCAATCGCTCAACTACCAGCCTGCTCACCATCTTCTCGAGCATTGCGCCTCCGCTAGCACTGCTACCTTCAAAGTACGCAGCAACGCTCTTCTCCACGTACTTGCCCACCATGTCGACCTCGATGTTCACATCCTCTCCCTGTCGCTTCTTACCCATGACGACATTCTCTTGCGTGTAGGCAATGAGCATCACCTCCAGCCACCCTTCGTCATCGTCGACAGCCGTGATGGTGAGCGACGCACCGTCCAGCGTCACGAAACCCTTCTCCACAATGTACCGCAGAACAGACTTATCCCTAGGCTTCAGACGGAACGTGATAGCATTGCCATCCTGCCTGGTCTCTGCGATCTCCGCGATGGTGTCGACATGTCCCTGCACGAAATGACCTCCCATCCGTGTGTGCGCACTGACGGCTCGCTCGAGGTTCACGCCACTGCCTTCTTTCAGACTGCCCAGGTTGGTCCGTCGCAAAGTCTCCGGCGCAACGCCGACCTTGAATTCGTCTTTGCTGAACTCGGTGACCGTGAGGCAGGTGCCGTTGACGCTGATGCTGTCGCCGAGGTGCGCGTCGACAAGGATCTCAGAGCATCCAGATATGGTCAGGCTGGTGCCGCTGCCACCGCTGGAGGTTTCGTCATGCTGCACGAGGCGCGAGACGGCTGGCTGCGTGTCAGCGCAGCAGCGATGGTGGGAGGTGTGTGCTGGAGCGAGACGTACTGCCTATGGTCTCTACAATGCCAGTGAACATGATGGCGGGTATTTGTATCTGTGTAGAAAGATGAGTGGTCTGGTGGGATGATCGTCGAGTCAAGTCCTCTGCAGTTCATCAGTCGTAGTGGGGTGAAGTCAAAGCGCCACCATCTTCGGATGTAGGTGCCGCTGTCCGAAACACTGTGCCGAGGCACGACTCGTTGCGACATCGCATTTGGAAGATGTATTGATTGAACGCAAGAGATATAGAAAAAACACTGTCGACCTTCTTTCGTTTCAACATCGTTGGTCGAATATTCACAATGTTTTCACGCCACCCTTTTCGCCTGACCAGTCAAAGTCAGAGAGCTGGCCTTCAACTTGCCCGTCGACCTCTCCCACAACGAAGATGTCTAGCCACAGCAACTGGAGCAGCAGACACTTCTACTTTGCCATTGGCAGGTATGAAGGTGTTGGACATGACCAGAGTGCTAGCCGGCGTATGAAATCCCAAGCCTGTCCTGCATAGGTCGTCCGAACCATGGTTAACACTTCACAGCCATACTGTACGCAAATACTTGGAGACTTAGGGTACAATGAACTTCAATATTACTGAGCTGTCGTTGAATCTACTAACCATACGCAGTGCTGAAGTCATCAAGATTGAGCACCCAACGAGAGGCGACGATACTCGAGCCTGGGGCCCTCCTTATGCTACTTACAACGAAGAGAGTGGAAAGCAGGGCCCGGGAGAGAGCGCATACTTTCTTGCTGTAGGTACTCATTTCTCGTCCGATAGATTCATACTCTGACATGAATCTAGGTCAACCGCAACAAGAAGTCATTGGGTCTCTCGTTTGCCCACGATTCCGGCGTGCAGATCTTACACAAGCTGGCAAAAGAATGCGATGTCCTCGTCGAGAACTACCTGCCAGATGCCCTCAAGAAGTATGGTATGGATTACGAGACTCTCTCGAAGATCAACCCTGGCCTCATTTATGCGAGTATCACTGGGTACGGCCAGACCGGTCCGCTGAGAAAGAAGGCCGGCTATGATGTGATGGTCGAAGCGTAGGTTGTGCCACGCGAGAGGTCGGGAATGGATGCTAACAAATCAAAGTGAGATGGGTCTCATGCACATCACCGGCCATCGAGATGGTCCTCCTGCTAAAGTTGGCGTAGCGGTCACCGATCTTACCACCGGACTTTACACCAGCAACTCTATCATGGCTGCTCTTCTTACTCGTGCTCGGACTGGTAAGGGTCAACGCATCGATGTTGCTCTTGCAGACTGTCAGGTTGCCACTCTCGCCAATCTGGCCTCGTCTGTTCTCATTTCAGGAAAGCCGGATTCTGGTCGCTGGGGAACAGCTCACCCATCAATCGTGCCCTACAAAGGTTTCAACACTAAGGATGGAAACGTGATGCTAGGCGGCGGCAACGACAGGCTCTTTGGAATTCTCTGCGATAAGCTGGGTAAGCCGGAGTGGGCGAGTGATCCGAAGTATATCACCAATGCGGATCGCGTGAAACACCGCGATGAGTTGGAAGACATGATCGAAGCGATTACTGTTACAAAGACGACAGATGAGTGGCTGCAGGTGTTGGAGGGTTGCGGCATGCCTTATGCGAGGATCAACGATGTCCAGCAGACCCTGGAGCATGAGCATGGTAAGCGCTTTGACGATATAAGGAGGAAATCTGCTAACAAGCGCATAGTCCAAGCGCGTAACATGGTCACCGAGGTTGACCATCCCGATTGTGGACCGATGAAACTGGTCAGCCCGCCGGTCAAATACTCGTTCTCGGAGCCGAGCATCCGATCACCACCTCCCACGCTGGGCCAACATACCGACGAACTGTTAGCTGAGGTGCTGGGAATGAGCCGAGAAGAGATCGCAAGCTTGAAGTCCGAGGGAGTCGTAGCGTAGTGCTTGTCCTGTCAAGATCGACATGCTAGATGTATATCCAGATATAGAACATGGCCAGCTCAGACTTTTCCAGCAAGCGCTCTGGGCTCTCATGTCCCACCCAAACTGGTCCGCGTGCATAGTGTACCTACCTGACCCCAATAACGCCAAGAGATAGGTAAGTGAAGTGTTGTCCAGGATGTCGTTGTTGTTCCTTCGTCGCTACGTGTATAGCGCTTCTCGTCTTGGGGGCGCTGAAGCAAATGATTGGTACACCACGGCCCCCGCCGAACCTAGACTTCCCGCAAGCCTCTCTTATAGCGGCTGCATGCCTGTGTTTCATTGACTGCGACTTCATCTTTAGGCTACAACATCTCTCCGGAGGCCTGTCACATCGCCCGCAAGGCTAGAAGCGCTCAGAAAGCTCTGGTGATGAGCAACATTGACAGCGCATCATGGCTTGCATAACGCGAGCACCCACCGCTGGCGCCCGAGGCATTTGTGCTAGCATTCTTGGCAGACACTACTCGTGCTGCGCCCCGGATAGCCGCGCATTTGTTTTGCTCGACTCCTTGCCTTACAAGGCTACAAGGCGTGCAGGGGCTGAAGAGCGTGCTGAGCCCTAGGAGAAAAGAGCCTCACCTCTGCAGATGGACCGGAGACTCTGGCAAACTCGGGCTAAGAAAAGTCAAGCAGCCCACGACTGGTCCTTGATACGAGCAAGCACGCAGTCGCCGGCAATGCAAGCACTTCGTCGTTTGCAGAAGAGAGAATAAAACAAGCCAAGGCCAGTCCTGCGCCTGTGCCTAAGCGATTTGCCCTCCAGACCTATCTAACCGCGATGCGGGAATTTGCTCCCTGTTGCAATTCGCCTGTGCTGTTGCTCGACTCATCTCGCTTTGCTTGGCCGGCATGACGGTGCAAGCTGAAAGGAAACAAATCCCCACCTGCTCTCCTGCGGTGTGACCCGCAAGAGTCCCCGCCGTTGCCCTGTCGTCAACGCGTTAGAGGGGCATACGGAGGGTCCAGGAGAATATAAAGAAAGCTGTCACGGTAGGAGTGTTTGTCAAGAATTCTTCTCTTCTCTCGATCTCGTTCTATTCATACTATCGTACTGCCAGGAGTGCATCGATCATGTCCTTCTTTTCCAAATTGACCAAGGAGTTCGACGGCCTCAAGGCCAAATTCACCGACGACGACGACAAGCCTAAGCCCCAGGACAGCAATCAGACCGGTACAAGAGGTGAATCCGATTCTTACTACGGTAACAGCAGTGCTCCTCAGGGAGGAGACGCTCCGCCTCCCTCTGGTCCTCCTCCCGCTCAATCGCCATACGGCGGTCCTCCTCCTCCAGCCCAATCTCCTTACGGAGGCCCACCGCCGCCCGGCCAATCGCCCTACGGTGGCCCGCCACCTGCCCAGTCTCCCTACGGCGCTCCTCCTGGACAACAATCTCCGTACGGAGCTCCTCCGGGCCAGCAATCACCTTATGGTCCTCCTCCCGGACAGTCTCCATACGGAGCCCCGCCCGGCCAATCGCCTTACGGCGCCCCTCAGCACAACCCCTACGGAGCTCCACCTCCCGGCCAGCATCCCTATGGCCCGCCTCCTGGACAGCAGTCCCCCTACGGCGCCCCTCAGGGCGACTACAGCAGGGCCCCGCCTCCCCCACCATTCGGACAACCCCAGGGTGCCCCTCCTTGCCCGCCTGGCTGGACTGCCCAGTATGACCAGGGCTCCCAGCGTTGGTACTATGTAGAGCACGATACCGGCCGTACTACCTGGGAAGCACCTAATGAGGCTGCCGTTGGCGGTTATGGTGCTCCTGGTGCTGGTGGTGCGCCCCAGTATGGCGACGCTCCGGCAGGCTCTGATGCTGCTCGTGCAGCCGACGGCAAGAAAGATGGTGGCGGCAACAAGTGGCTCTACGGTGCAGGTGGTGCGGCGGCTGGTGCTCTTGGTGGCGCCATGCTCATGAACCACTTTGGTGAGTTTGTTTGAGAGTTTCTAGTACTACTAAAAAGAAGCTGACATGGGATAACAGGTGGCGACGATTCTGATGATGAGAAGGCTGCCGCCGCTGCAGCCCCGGCAGCGGCCCCAGCTCCTGCCCCAGCTCCTGCTCCCGTCGCAGACCCGTACGCTGCGGACCCATACGCTGGTTACTCTCAACCTCCTCCCGCCGATCCGTACGCCTACCCGCCCCAACAAGACCCGTACGCCCAGCCGCCTCAAGACGACTCCATGCCACCCCCCGTTCTCGGCCCCGAGGATGCGGACGGCAACAGCGTCTCCAGCTCCGACCGTGAGGATGTCCAAGATGCCCGTGCCGACTACGAGGAGGCTCTTGCGGAAGGCGACAAGTCTGATATCGAGGAAGCGAGGGAGGAGTACGAGGAGCAGTACGAGGAGGTTTACGGTGGCGAGGACGACGACTAGACACTTCTGTTACATTAAGCCATGCGTTCGTCAAGCGGGACAGCGGGTTAGAGCATTTCGTACTTTGCTTTTTTCCTTTCGGTAGTTCGACAGTCATTGAATGAGCGTTCGTTTTTCGGTTTGTCTAGTATATTGAGTGATCAGCAGGAATGTTGGGAAGTGATCACGAGCATTGAAATGGAACATCACTCGCTCTACATGATCATGTGCTGGTGATTGGGAGTACGTATCCATATGAATACAAGTATAGGCAATAACGAACTACATAGATCAAGGTTTCAATATTGGTGGTACTCCAGGGTCAAGATCGACAACAGCAAAGCGTGGCTCTGAGGCCCTGAGGCCGGCGACGAAGCAAGCAAGCAAGCACGGACTGACCCCTCCCTCCACGCGCTAAGGTTTCCAATTACACTCGTAAGGCCAACGGTAACGGGCGCTGTCGTCAATTATCTTAATCCTACAACCCGCCACTATCCAGTAGACGACGGCACGGCCGGTCTTCCTCGGCAGTCATTGGGACGACGTCGAGTACAGGCGGTCTGTCTACGCTGCCAGCTCCCACCCGCCAAACAGCCAAGCCTGGCAAGCTTCACTTCTCACCAACATCAACAACATCACCAACCTACCACCTCGCGCGCCCAACTCATGCCTGCCGGCACCCGTGATCGCGTCCTCCATGCACGCAGACGTCCGACAGCCAGCGACCTACGGTGCGGGCGATGAGCAGCGCATCCCGCGCGGGTTCTAGATGACGCCTACACCTCGCCCTACGGGACCCAACACGGGCACACACTCCAACGATGCACTGGCGCCGCCCGGCAGACCGAGCAGAGACGGCCGCACGCCCTCGGCGGCGAGCTTTGCGACTGCGAAGTCCTTCATGAGGACTGGTCCGCCGCCCGGCAGCTTCACATCAGAGCTTAAGGGCACGATTTCACGGCCGGACATTCCTCGATATGAGGCTGGGAGCTTCTCTGGACTGGAAGATGGCGGTGCGCTGGGCATTGCTACCTCGGAGCAGCGACAGGCGGAGTTCAGAGACAAGATTGAGAAGGAAACGAAGATCAAGATTGGAACGGAGAATCTGCTTGAAGCCTTGAACACGAAGAAAGAAAAGCATATCCGCGAACAGAGAAGGGTGGTCGAGTCTGAGCTGAATACTTCAAATCGAAAAATCGCGCAGTTGAAACAGGACTTGGATGCAGAGATCCAAAGGAGCAAAGAACTACCCGCAACCAGTCCCAAGGAAAGACTATCCGCACAACTCTTCAGATCGGCACCGGTTAGGTCTCCTCCATCTCAGACGATGCTTCAGGATGACGGAGAAGGCGAATACGATCCGGAGTCAGAGTCACCGTCTTACATTCTTGCCGAAATACTGCAAGCCCTCGAAGCCGTGGATTTGCCATCTGATTACTATGTGAACCACGCCAATGAGCTCGTTGAGCTGTTCAAGCGACATCCCACACTCAAATATGATCTGGCGTGGTCAATATTCGGACTCCGCATGCAGGTGCTTTTATTAAGCGACAACAGAGAGGTGGTCGCGGCAGGTTACCGGCTTTTGCGGTATGCGATCACCGATCGGAAGTCTTTACAAACAATCCGATCGCTGCACACGGACTATCTGGTTATTCTGTCTCTGGTGAAGGAAAGCAAGGCAAGAGTCGAACGAGAACAGGCGTTGAAGTTCGTGCGAGCATTTCTCGATGTCAAGGGCGGAACGAGGGAACTCAGCTCATCTGTCATACGCGTCCTTGTGGCTGTCGCCGATCATGCCGACGATCAGCTACGGAGTATAGCAATCCTCACTCTAGCAGAAGTACTACTCAAGGACCCCGAGATTGTTGTCGAAGGAGGCGGCGTCAGCGTCTTATCTGAGGCGATGGGCAACGGTGCATATCACGCCCCAGAGACGCTGATCACGCCGTTCATGCACTTGATGGATCTTCCGGCGCGAAGGGGCATGCTTCGATCTGGATTCGAATTCAGTTCGGCATTTGCTTCTTACACAGAGCCTCATTCTTCGCACGGACACGAGGAAAGGCTCAAGGCAAGCTCAAGGGTCATTGCCGGCATGTTCAAAAGCTGGTCAGGCCTGATGACACTGTCGTTGCATGAATTCTTGCCCGTCCGCTCGGTCGTCTCCTCTCTTTACATATCGACAGCCTCAGTCCGCAACGCAGTGACAGACTTGATTGCAGACATCCTCAGGATACAATTCCCATCATGGGCGAGCTCTTTCATCGGCGGGAGAAGACTCACAACATACGGGCGGGTTACGAATCTCAAGTCCGAAGACGCATCACAACATGAAAAATCAGAAGACGATCCGCAAAAGCGGAATTTGGTCGAGCACTTTATTGCCGTGGCGCTGGCGATTTTGCTTCGACAAGGTCTACTCAAGGCCCTGATGCATGCTGAAAGCAATTCACCAAGCGTGCAGCTGCGGAAGAAAACTTCTCTACTACTTGCAAAAGTGCTGAAAATGGCGGGAGACCTACTCCCGAGTGCATGGAGCTCTGAGCTGCAGGTGATGCCAGGTCTGTTCTCTTCGGCAATCAATTTCAACACCGAAGGTCGCGTACAAGCTACTGCAACGGTGTACGAGGTCGATCGAGTCAATCGCACCCTGTATCGCTCGGTAGCGGGACAGGCATCGCAAATCCAGACAAAGGAGGATGGCTCAGCTGCTCGCACTCGAGCGGCATCCAAATCCCAGGTTGAAGCAGGAATGGACGAAGCGCAGTTTCGGCAGAAGATGCTCGACACCGGTGTATTGAACACAGTCAACTATAACAAGTGGAACTGGTCATTGATTCAATCACTCATCGAAGGCCCTATGCAAAATCCAAAACGCTTGGACGAGGCCACAAGGATCACGAAGTTTGTACACCGACTACTCGGCTTTTTGCGACCATTCAAGTACCGCTTCTCGGATGCTCCTAACACAAAGGTCAATCAACGATACGTCCGCGCTGGCTGTGCTCTCGTGCGCACACTGCTACAGACGCCAGACAGCGCAAAGTATCTGGCAGACAACAAGCTCATCCCGCAAATAGCGGAGTGTCTTGCACAAAAAGACCCCATGAGCGGTATCACATCAACTACGCCATTATTCTCACCCGATCGTCTGTCAGAGACGTTGGTAGGCGGCTACTTCGCTTTCCTGGGTGTGCTCTGTAGTAGCAGCAGGGGATTGCAAATTCTCGAACGTTGGCGCATCATCAACATGCTCTACCACATTGTCGAGCTCAGAGATAGCGACGACTTGATCATGACTCTGTTGACGTATCTCGACTACACACTGGACAGCCACCCACGAATCATCTTGGCAAAGGTCATGATCGCTGGTTCTAAACATATGCGGATAGCGGCTACCAAGATCCTACGAAAGTACGCTATGATGCCGATAGAGCCACAAACACTTGGCGGAGGTGCTGCGGAGTGGTCGATCAAGCTTCTGGTCAGTCAGCTGTACGATCCGGAGATTGAAGTCTGCGAGGTGGCCATCAAGATTCTTGAGGAGGCTTGCAACAACCTCAGCTCCTTGGAGTATGTTGTCAAATGTCGGCCAGCACTTGACCATCTTGGAGAGATTGGTGCACCATTGCTCTTACGCTTCCTGTCGACTTCTGTCGGCTATCACTATTTGGATGGGCTGGACTACATCACCAAAGAGATGGACGACTGGTTCTTGGGTCGCAACGACTCGTACGTTACTCTTGTTGAAGCGTCACTCGCACGAGCCCTAGCAGACGTGCCGGAGAAGCCACAGACGGCGACTCTTGAGGAGAGCGTCGAACCGGCGGATTATGGCCATGTCCCACCACACTTTTACCGCGAGCTTTCACGCACAGCGGAAGGTTGCGAACTGCTCAAGGCAAAAGGGCACTTTGAAGAATTTGCTGCGACCATTCAGGACTTCGCCACAGAGAGCGAAGACTGCGAGACTATCCTCAAGGTCAAAGGATGTCTTTGGGCGGTGGGCAATGTCGGATCGATGGAGCGTGGAGCACCCTTTCTGGAGAGCACAGGCATCGTCAAGCACATTGTGCAGATCGCCGAGACATCCGAGGTCATGACTTTACGCGGCACGGCCTTCTACGTCCTTGGCCTGATCTCTCGCAGCCTGCACGGACAAGAAATCCTCGCCGAATACGGCTGGGATGGAACAGTCAACGTGCTGGGAGAGAGCCTGGGGTATTCACTACCCTTGAACTTCAACACACTCTTCTCCTTGAAGCCATTCTCCAACACAGGCATCCACCCAACCACCACCACAGCGTCATCATCCGGCCTCACACGCGCCCGCACTCGCACAAGGAGCAACCACCAAGCGCCCAAACCCCTCGCCCTCGCAACCGACCCCCGCGCCACCGACCCAGCCAACACAGCCATTCTCGCCTCGATCGTCAAACTAGGCAACTCGGTCCTCACGAACAAAGCCGTCGGCGAGCTGAACGCTCTCAAGCACCGCAAGAAAGCACCCGGATTCGCCAGCGAAGTCGTCTTCAGGCGCGCGCTGGATGTGTTGAGCGGTCATCGCTTTGGCGTGCAGCAGTGGCGTTTTGTGATTGATTTGTTTGAGAAGGGTGTTTTGAGAAGGATCGTGCTCGAGGAGGATGATGATGAGGATGAAGGTGGTGGAGACGGTGATGGTGGGGAGGGGAAGGGGGGTGTTCGTGCTTGAGAGGGGGTGTTGCTTCGGTTGTTATATTTCTATGGGTTTGGAGTTTTGGATGGAGTGGAGCGATTGAATGGCGTTTTGACATGGAATTTCGGGCTTCTCTTTTGGAGATATTGATGAGTTATCACTGCCACGCCTCTCACTTTGAGGTTGAGGCTGCACCTTGTGACGGTGAGGTTCTTGCAAGTCAACATATTCTTGAGCTTTTACACTCCACGTGCCTGGTGGATTATCTTTCTCAGTAAATGCTATAGATTTGTCGAAGGTGCCATGATGCCTCCATGGCTTGCGGAAATGCGTGTGAGCGTGGTAAGCGGCTAAACGGTTGCATAGAAGGGATGCCTCAAGCTGCCTGTGCCGCAGAGGCGACTGTTCTAGAACATCGATTCCTCGCGAAGCTCAAGGACAATTGCAAATACATGTAGTGAGATGTTGATCTAAGAAATGAGCACAAGATGGTGGGCTCGCCACATATTGGGATATAGCTGCGGCGAATAATGACAAGTCGAATTGAATCAATGGGTCGGGAAAGAGAATTGCCGATTCCCGCCAGCCGGGGTGTGCCTTAGCTGCTGCTTTACGATCGCAGCAGGCGAATCTCTCCCTGGGAATCGCACGTTGCGCGGGCGATCATGAACTATCGCCACACACACACACACACACGCTCGAAGATGTCCCATTCATGGACTACGGCCGACCGAATGCGAGCTTCCTCCCACAGACGGGCCAAGTACCGCAGTACCTCTCTTTGGCCCATCCCACCACCCAGCCCAGCAGTCGTGTCGTCGTCGACGCAGCGTCCTGTCTCTCTTTCTTGGGTCCCTAACAAGCCCTCTGCACTTTTCACCTACGTCTCTCGCTTCTCCGCCTCCTCTCCCAAGCACGTCTTATTCCCCCTGTCACATACAACATTATTACCATACCTCCTCAAAGTCACCAGCATATTTACTACCAACAGGCTCTGTGCTATTTCGCTCCACTGCGCACCGTGTCTCCCTTTCGACTCTTCACGCACCGCTCCCCCGGATACTGCCAGTCCCTGAATCCCACCGCCGCAGGCCAGATCGACGTCATCGATAATCGGAGATCTCGCAACCCCACCAGCAGAAACACACATCCCGGAGGCGATACGGCCGGTACAAGGCTTCAACGATTGGCTTGTACTACTGTCTAATATTACACTTTCTTGAACAAAACCCGCATTCGACTCCCTCATCTCCACACCAGCTCTCTCGAATCAGCCAGCTCCCTGCGGTTGATGGATCCTGCGAACAATCAACAATACTTTTAGAGCGTACATGAATGCCCTCTACGCCGCCGCAGGGGACCTTGCACACGAGGTCGCAGCCACCGACGACGAAACCTCGTCCAGCGCGGTAAATACACGACACACCACAGCGCCGGCGCTGACGGACGATCATATGAGCCAAGATGAGCTGGAAGCAAACGACAACACACCCGCTGGCCTAGCAGCCCACGACGATGCCCGGGCGTTGGTGCGCCTGATACAATGTCCTCTCTGCTCGAGGCCATTCAGGACGCCGGTCACCTTGCCTTGCGGCAATACGCTCTGTCGACAGTGCGTACCGCAGCTACACGAGCGCGAGAACGTTTCATACCCGGACGTGCCAGGACGGAGGCAGGCGATCGAGTGCCCCTTCGCCGACTGTGGCCATGAGCATTCCGCCATCGACTGCAGCGTCGATGTCACCGTGAGCAAGATTTTAGATGCGGTTGCGGAGATTGTGGCAAGACAAATTTCCATTGCGGGCAACACGACTACATTGGTTCAAGAGTTGGTGCGATGGGATGAGATTGTCAGCGGAGAACCGGTATCGCACAAGGAAAACACGCAGACGTTCCCTGGAGGGCGTTTGGTCGCAACATACTCTCTCGCCGCAAAAGGCGAGCTTTACCGCGCGAATGATGTTGTATATCACTCAACACCATCGGTTGATGATGCCCAGCACGATATGGATAGCGACATCTTGCAGGAGGTACTCGAGGCGACACACCATCATGTCGATTGCCAGGTCTGCTACAATCTGCTCCTGGATCCCGTAACAACACCTTGCGGCCATACTCTATGCAGGATATGCCTGACACGAACGCTGGATCACTCTTTGCATTGCCCTGTCTGTCGTCGGGGTCTTGGATTGCCACCTTCATTAATCGGCCATCCCAGCAACAAGACACTGACATCGCTGCTACAAGCACTTTGTCCTCAGACTGTCGCTGCACGAAAACGTGCTGTGGCACTGGAAGAGACGGGTGGCGAAGGAGCTCTCTCCACGCCGCTCTTTGTCTGTGCTCTTGGTTTCCCGACCATGCCGACGTTCTTGCGCATCTTCGAGCCTCGATATCGTCTTATGCTCCGCCGCTGTCTAGAAGGCAATCGCGAATTCGGCATGCTAATGTACAATCGCTACAACGAACCTCAAGGCGAGCTTGGCACGGTGCATTTCTACCAATACGGCACCATGATGCAAATCGTACACAGCCAAATGCTCGCCGACGGAACCAGCCTCATCGAAACCCGAGGTGCCTATCGCTTCCGCGTCCGCGCGCATGGACTTCACGACGGCTACGCAGTCGGCAACGTCGAGAGGGTCGAAGACGTCTCCACAGCCGAGGAAGAACGCCTCGAAGCCTTCGAGACGTCAATGGCAGCCGCATCCGCCCCTCCACCAACCGCCTCCGGCATCCCAGCCCACCACGCAGAGACCCCCGAGGCCATCCTCGACCGCATGCCGACGCGCGCTCTGCTGGAAATCGGCAGCTCTTTCATCGAACGCATGCGCGCCCGCAGCGCCAATTGGCTGCAACAGCGCGTCCTGGACATTCACGGCCAGCCGCCGAGCGATCCCGCTACTTTCCCGTTTTGGTTTGCGAGCGTGCTGCCTATCAGCGACGAGGAAAAGTATAAGTTACTACCCACCACTACCGTGAGAGAGCGGCTGAAAATCACCGCGGGTTGGATACGCAAGATTGAAGGGCAGAGATGGTGAGTCTTGAGATTTTCTTCTATTATGTCCTGTCAATTTCTTTTGTTCGTCACTCTTGCTGTTCTTGGCAAAGTGGCCTTCCTTGTTCTCGCTACTGCCACTGCCACTGTCTCTGCCGCCACTGCTTGTCTGCTTGCTACTGTTGCCTTGCGCGTTCGATCGCCATCAACTCCCAAGCTGACCGCCTGTGCGTGGCGTTGACTTAAGAGAGAATAAGGGTCGAGAGCTTCGTTCGCCATGACGTTCGACATCGACAATGTTGAAAGAGAGCTTTGAAATGAAAACAACATCTCAAGCTCGCCGCGAGGCATTCAGCAGCACGTTCGAACACAGGAACAGCGTATCACTCGGGAGCCATGATCAGCGTCTTGGCATAGCGACAGGCGGGCACGCATGGCGGTGGTGGCTTTACACTTGCACTTTTTCTGTTCCCTCAAACACCTCAGGCGTTTTGGTTCCTTTTGTTTCTCCGTTCTTTTCCATCGATTTCCTCGTTCCCTTGCCTCTTTCTCAACAGAAGGAATTCCAAGACACAAAACATTCATCAGTAAACTAATTCGCCGCCTTCGCTTTTACTTGATTAGGTACCAGAGCAATTCATGCCGCATATTATGACTCGCCCTCCTCCACTACCTGGTCCCCGTTGTCTTGCTCCTCGCCGCCATGGTTTTACAGTACTGGTTTCATGGATGTCGCGATTGAAAAGTGAGTGGGAAGAAACTGGGGGTTTGTGCTGTTTTTGCGCCTTGCATCTTGGGAGATTTGGAGGGGTCTTGAGATCTATTTTGTCGCGTTTTGGATTGGAGTTGAATGATATCCCGAACATTTCTTGATTTTTTGCTGGCGTTCGAAGCTTTCGCTTGGTTTCTTTTGCTTGATACTTTGCATTTGGCGCCGTCGATACTGTACAGATTCTTTCTTCTCCGGACAAGAAAAAGAAAAATGGAGGAAAGACAAAGAGATGAACTGCATGGCACTCATCGTCACAGCGATGCATTTGGGGAAGGGTTGGAGTGGGAATGGAAGTTAAGATGATTCCTTTGGGTTGGAGAACGAGGGTTTCGGGATTTCTTTTTTTTTGGCATCCTAGTTGGCATTAGATTGTATGGATTTCTTCATCTTCTGATCTATTGATCTATCGTTCTGAGGCTCGCAAGATTGATCATTTTGGTTGACTCGTGCTCGCATGCATTTTAACCCCCAGCGTGGTTGCACGGATCGCTGGCCGGGCCGAGGTGGGATTCACATGAGCCGAAGCCACTTCATGCTTTCTCTGTTGGACATCTACGACTCTTTTCACACCCACAGCAGACGCTATCGATCGTGTTGGATCCGGACCGTGTCTCTATGGATGGTAGCCATACATGAGGACAAAGAACTGATCTGCCTGGAACTCATTGCCGGATGTGTCATCTAGAAAAAGCGAGCTGGCTACAGCAAAACCCGACAAGACCGGCTGATCGAAGATGGCGAAACCTGTACGACCAGGCTGCCGCGTCGTCATACGAGGCTGCGCTGCTGCGGTTCATCTATCATGCCACCGTTGCATGTAACGGCTTGTCAGCTTGCAGCTAAGCCTGCGGTTTTAACGGCCGTCCATGCAAGGCTCAGACTACAGCCAAGGAGCTTGAAGGGAAAACCTGTCTCCAGGGCGTGAGTCGTACATCTGCACGAAGTTTCCGGAAATTTCATTTGTTGTCAGGATTATATGGTCAGCATGCTCGTGAGGCACTTCGACCATCATGTCTTTCAACACGGTGCAGTCCTTGGGCCTGACTGAAGGTATTGAGCTCACGTGCAGGATAGCACCGTTCCCAGCAAGCAACACACATTGCAATAGAGCTGTAGACGAAGGGAATGATTGAAGACAGTGCCAGTGCACGACAGTAATCAGTTTGGGCAGAATTGATGGAGTGCGGCAGCAAGTCCACATGGCGTTGTATGAATTCGCTCAGCACGGTAGGCTGTGCCTGCGAACGTATGATGCAAACTGCCAATCACGGGTGACCGTCGTGGGATGGAATGTTGGTGGCACATGGCGAGGGCTTGAAGGCCATGCAAGGCTGAGGGCAAAATCCAGCCTTGCGACTCGAGCAACACTTGGTGAGCCTCAATCTCTTTCATTGTACCACGTACCTATACGTGATTTGTTGATCCTCGAAGTGCTTCGTCACGGGCTTAGCGTTCGGCGGCTCAAGTTTCCTCGAAACCAAATTCCCAGGAGGATAAACAGCGAGGCCACCACACTGTTCTACAAAGCTGAAGGCATGCGCCTGATCATGCCAGCCATGCATGTACTGTAGTGACTTTCTGGGTGGCTGCTGTGTTCATGGCTTTGGAGACCACTAGACTTGGCAGCCCGGCTGGATGCATAAAAGCTCAGATGAATGCTCGCGATGCTTGGTAAAATCAGACGTTTTCGAGCGCTTTCCTCCACCTTCCCCCCCCCCCCCCCCCCCCCCC
>MSJI02000891.1:0-13032 GCA_001931905.2 Cladosporium sp. IMV 00045 | reverse complement strand
CCCCCCTCTCAGGATTTGTTCAGCATGTCTTCTGACTCCATGAGATATTTGACGCTGATGGAAGAGGTCTCACATGGGAGCGACTATTACATCCAGCAAGCAATAAACAACGCGACCAACATCGACTACACCTATTGGGATGAATTCGGGTTTATGTACGAGCCACCCTCGGGGCACCGCTCCAAAAGAAACAACACGATAGTGCTCTATGAATCCGGTTGCTTCCAGGGAGACAGATGGAACTGCATCGCAGCATGCTTGGACGAAGAGCAAGGTCCGGGCATTACCTGGTCTTCGCCAAACGCCTCGTACACTATTCAAAATTGCCTTGCATACCCAATCATCGCCACGGTGGCCGCGCAAGGATGGCTCAAGGAGGAGCCTCCAGGTCTGCTAAAGAAGTATGGCATCATCGCCAATCTCTCGTTGCCAATCGAGGTTTCAAACGCCGAAGTAGACTTTCACCACGCCTGGCCTGTAATTCGGAATTGTATGCAGAAGTTCTGCTTCCTTTTGAATGATGGAGATGATCAGTACGGTCGTTGTAGCTTTGGCCCTCCGGCGCTTGCTACGAACTACACAGTCGGGCCGTCTTCCTCTCTCTGGAGCCCAAGAATCGTGCGTATAACCTTGACGAGTGATTTGCGAATGCTTATATGTTGTTCTTCTAGGGCATTCCAGGACACTTTTGCACTTTAGGGCCGCTTTCCCTCAATTCTGACTTTGCAGGTCCTGGAGTAAGTACCTACCAGACATGTTCACAATATTTGGCGGTGACTAAAGAGGTGTAGGTTCTGATAGCATACATCCAGCAATTCGCGATCTTACTTGGAGCTATGATCCTCGTAAATTTGATGGTTCTTCCCACCCGTATCGCTCGATATGTATTCAAACGTCGCTACATAAGACAAAGCCAACTCCCAAGTGCAGGTGCAAAGCGACTCCTGAAACGACTGAAGTTTCGCGAGCTTACCGCTTCGTTCTTCACAGCGCTCTTGGACTTCCAGAAAACACAGATCATGTTCGCACTCGTCACCCAGATCACGACTATCATCGCTGTCATCAACCCTTCGTTGCTCGCAGCTGCGACACCCTTGCAAATGAACTTCGCGGAACATTACCTCATGCTTCTCAATACTACTCTCGTTCTTGCCGTATCCTTCGGTTTACTCCTGCTTCGCAAGGATAAAGGAGCGGCACGCCCACAGATATTGCTAGCATCCTTATGTAGCATTCTCTTAGGACTCGGTATCATGTTGACGATCATGAAAGTCCACAGGGTGGACTTTGAGCGCCATCGACAAGATCCCCCGGAAACACACGATACTCCCGAATGTGCAGGGGTCAACCCCATGCAATACTGCCAACTCTCGAAGGAATTAGCTGGCTACATCTCGAGTCCTCGCATCACGGACTTGCGGGACGAGGACTATCCAACAGGATTTTCTCGCGGTCTTGCTGAATGGGGTTTTCGCTTCACCTTGGCATGTTGGGCGCTTCTCATGATGGTAAGCATGCTGGTAAGTGTTGCATTCGACTGCTCACCACCCAGACGGCACTGGACCCGTGGGCTTTGGGAAGGATACTATCTTATCCTTGAAGTCCTTTCCTGCTGGATCATGTACTCTACAATTTCAATTCTTCTCGCAATCTACTCTGACGATGCCTTTGCAGCTGGCAGAAGCTGGTCGATCGGGCAGATACTGGCGGTCATGGTCTGGGCACCTACGTTGATTGAGTGGTTGTATCTTATCTGGGGTTAGTTGAAGAGACACCCACCCTGCAATCGCTCAAGACGTCATACTAAGCACTTCCGCAGTTGGCATTGAACGGGGAACAACCGCCCGACTACCTTCCGGCTATCATGTCGTCAGGACGACAAAGAGGACACGAGCAACCCCCTAAATAGCCAACATACTCATTTGTCTAGCGTCGACACTGCTCAAGCTCCGACAGCTCCGGTTAACGACGTGGTTTGAGAGCAGATTCCGAACAAAGTGGGTTATGACAATGTGGGCTGGCGACGTAGGAAGTGGCTGAACGATTGGTATGTCTCAAGTAATGTCGACGAACCAATTACCCCGGCGAGGCAATCACGATCAACAGTCAATATCGGGTCTGGACGGTTGCAGTATTACCGTTGGGGGCCCTTGCGAACGCCCACCTAGTAAATCAGCCACGTAAGTGTAGCAGCTCCCGCACTCTACTATCTGCAAGGTCTGTTGGTGGGCATGGGTCTGAGATTAAAGCAGGGAAGACCATTATGCCAACTGGCTGCGGCGTCGAGTCATATCGAGCCACCTGCCTCAACAAACTTCCGAGAGACGGAGCTGGTAATCAATGATGAGCATGTGAAAGTCGTGGAGGGCAATGTACCAATACGTAGTCCGTTCAGATCGGTAGGATACTCGCGTAGCCCACACAGCCGGGTGTCATCCAACCTCAGTCCGTTCAAGAAGCGATCAACGGGCAAGAGGCTGACGGTCAGCTCTACTATTTCATCAAGATGATTTCCTACTACAGCACGATCAACAGTAGCTTGTACGCGGAAAAAACAATATCGAATCTCGTTTGACATCGCTAACTGAGCGCCCGCTCTCCACTTGAGTTTGAGCCTGTAATTGTTTCGTCTCGGTCCTTCGACAAAGACCCAACGCTTTCAGCCTTGTTCGCTCACAGCCTCCCGCCTCCGGTATACTGTACTTGTTGAAGACGCCACCATGCAAGCCGATCTTACAAGCGACCAACTCCACAGTTCGTGTGGGCAATGGCGAGAGTCTCAGCTGATCTCGATGTGATCGAAACCTTTAGCAGCTGACGGAATGATCTAAAGCGACATATAACGAGCCTGCCAGCTTCTTCCCATGTACGTTCGTCTACCGCTCCTACTCTGCCAGTACCGCCATGCCATCCTCTTCTTCCATCGCATCACTCACACTGCGAGAACAGTCTGGACCTTCGACATTTTCTGCCAGGTATACCTTCGACGATGCAAAATACGACGCGGCCGGAAAGCTTGGTAGCCAGTATGAGGCCTCGCCGCCGCCTGCAAGCAATACGGTCTTCTTATGGGAAAGCGGCTGTCGTGCGAACGATTCATGGAACTGCACTGCTGCCTGTATGGACGAGGAAATCGGACCCACCATGCTCTGGAACTCCACCACCGCCATGTTCACACTCCAGAATTGCTTGATAAATCCTCTTGTAGCTCTATCTGCAGCACAAGGCTGGCTCCTGGAAGAGCCTGTCGGTCTTTTGGAAAAGTATGAGATTTATGGCGCCCGATCTGACCTGGAGGCATTCAATATCTCAGAATGGGTCTCCAATAACGAGCCACTGGCTGAGATGCCTTGGGGAACCTCATCTCTGGTGGTGAACAGCTGTACAAGAGCATTTTGCGCTGAGGTGTATTCTGATCCACGACACAGCGAATGTGTCCACGTGGATTTGATGTATCCTACCGACCTCCGTTGTGGCGATCCCACAGCCTATCAATGTCAAGAGCTTGTGTGTATCAAGTAAAGTTTGCTATTTGATGTGGTATCGCTAATGCAGAGCCAGGTCTTTGATTGGGATTTCTGTCGCATAGGACCGTTTTCCATAAATGGAGATATTGGAGGTCCTGGTGTAAGCGATTCACCCCTACTTGATACATGTTGACTAACTTTCAACGCTTGTCGGTGTAGGTGTTGGCGTCATTTTTGCAGCAAATTGTTATCGTAATGGTCGCCTGGGCATATATTCTCTGGACCCGGACGTTAGCCCGAGTTGTTCGTGACCTGACCTCCAGATTACGACCCTATTGGCAGTCAAGATCATTGAGCTCTGCGTTGAGCGACCTGCGGTCCTACTGGACATCGACGCTCGACGGCGATGAAATCGACATCGAGGCAAGGCGACCTATATTGCAGCACGTTTCTTCAGCCCTTGACACTACTTTCGGTAAAGCAGTGTTCGAATTCCACAAGACGCAAGTTTTCTTCTCGATATCGATGCAAATAGTCGGCCTCGTCGCAATTCATAACATCTCATGGCTCGGCGCTGTTACGGCTCAGCAATTGCAGATTGGCATGGCGTTTTTGCAACCCATTGGCGCCATGGGTGGCTACACAATCGCCTTGATTCTTCTGACACTGCATAGAATCCAGGGTCAGCTGGACTGGTTCATCTTAGCCTTATCCTGCTGTGCTATTGCTATTTCTTACGGTCCTTTATTAAAGGTCTATACAGCTGAACTCGGTCCTGATCAGCTCCAGTACTCTGGTCGTCATCTGCAAGAATGTGGCGGAGCAAATCCAATGGGCTTTTGCGTCGACACTGAGTTCTCTTCAATTGAGCTTCGCGGATCAGTTGGAGGAGATGCACAGATGCTGTTTGTCGGTTTCGGATCAGCACCTATCTGCGTCGCATTGTTCTTGTGTGCGCAGAGGTACGGCAGGCGTTGCAAGACCTTTCGTAGGCATATGCTCCCCCTTTTAGAAATATACGCTCTAGCTGGGACTCTATACACAGCAGTAACGCTTTGCCGGCTATTATGGCAAACAGAGTCGGGTAGCTGGACACTTGGGCAAATACTTGCTGTGGCCGTTTGGGCTCCTCTCTACGTCGATTCCGCTCATTCCGTATATCGTGAGTCCCGATCGCGGTACGACATCTGCTACAGTGACTTACGTGCTCAACAGAGGTCTTCAAACCCTTCAAATCGAATCCCACACCGGTAGACGATTCTGGATCCAGTCCTTACGAGCTCCACGCACCCCATACGGATTGCAGTTGCAAGTTACCTTTCACATAGAACGCCTCTCATTCAACGAGTTTGCCAAGCAGAAGCACTGAGCCGGTGACTACTAACACCGCTGTCTGTATGACCATATCGCAGACGATTGGGCCGGTGCGTAAACTTCGGGCGACACAGTGAACAATTCGTGGATTGGTGAGGTGAAGTCTGTGGCTGTCGATCATCGACCATGCACTCGGGGCCCTGTAATAATTTTTTGGTGCATATATTTGCATTGAGCACAGAAATAGATACATACGACCATAGGTCAGTGAAAACTGGGCATCCCGTCCGCTCTGCCATACATAAGCACTGAACCGGGCGACTAGTACTAGAGTGGGTGACCATCTGGGAATCCCGCCTGTTGTATGTTTTTTGTCTTTTTGCCATACCACCTGTCATATTTGTCCTTCACACAACTATATGCTCCGCCTTCTCGACGGACGCTGAGAATTATCGAAATTTCAAAACGCAAAATGTAAACATCAAGCCTAAACCCCCAAAAAGGAACGCTCGACCCTTGAAACTCCACATCAGAGGACTACGAGGTTTGTTGAGCTTCGCTATTTTCGCTGCACTGAGCACCGTCTTTTCATACGATTACATGCTTGCCTCCGCCTTCCAAGGTCACTTACGGAGAGGCCATTTCCTCTCCTACAGGCTCATCTAAATATCGTCATCCGACAAGTTGTCCCCTGCTAATCAATCGACGCTTAAAAGCAGCACTTTTCTTGCCACCATTGAATACCTATCCTTTACTAAACCGACCATGGCAGAGGCTGATCTTCGCGAACGCGCAAGACGCGTTCGCGACCTCCGAACCAGCTTCGCTCGCTGGGCCGTATGGTTCAATGTTCTGTTGGCCGTTCTCTATGTATATCTCGGGTCCTTCGGCTTCCTACCGCGCCACATGATTGCCTGCAACATTCACGTCATTTACATCTATTTATCAGGCATCGTAGTCTTCAACGATTCTATCTGATTTTGCTGGAAAAAACAGAAAGCCAATATTGTACTGCATTCATAACATATCAGTCGGTGTAGCAATGATGACGGGCCAATGCGTTGATTAGAAGATTTATCAGCTGTAATATCGTTTTCATGCATACACATAAATGCGGACGCAAACTTTGATTTTTGCATTGTGTTGGAGATTCTGAGCGCACCGATCATAGTTACGATAACGTGCCCGTGGGACCAACGCATTGTGCAGGAGTCACTTGCATATGCAGGAGCTGTTTGCGTTTTCCTGTTACAGGCATTGCTTGTCTGTTATCATATCAATTAGCAGCATGGCATATAGGCATACGTGTTCAAATTGGGCATGGGGACTCTACCTCTTTGCTAGCTGAGTAGTATAAAGCTATGTAGCTCGCCGTCCATGTGCACAAACAAAGTCCACCACCGAAAGAGACCAACACCGGCTTCGAATTATACGACCTCCAAGATGACCTCTGGTAGGCATTGAACATCATTTCCACATCTCGTTGTTGCTGACAGCCCGTTCTTGACAGACTACGAAAGCATAAGCAGTAAGCTGAGGTCGCAAGACGAAACAGCGATTATGCCCATTCCTGACTCATCTGACTGTGCCTTTTGTGTAACAGATAAGCTTATGCGAGATTACTTCAAGCTCTACAACAGCTTTCGAGATGGATTGAAAGACTTTTATGTATGTATGCACTAACGGGAGAGGTCCACTCGCACACGCTGACAATGTTGCTAGTCGACGGAGTCGACGCTCTTATGGGGCAGCCAGCCCATCAAAGGATCGGAACACATTGTTGAATTCTTCAAGGTAAGATCATCCTGTAAATTGCTGTATATTCATTCCAGCTGGAGCTTATTTCGCAACAGGAATCGGCATCGAACGCAGCCAGCGTGATTAAAAGCATGGATTCACAGCCTGCTTCCGGAGGCGACATCGTCATGCAGGTCACCGGCGATCTTACGGTAGTTTTCGACTGTACCCTAGTAGCCCTGGTAGAAGAGCTACTAAGACCTATTGTGCTGGCTAATTATAACTATCACCAGCCGTATTCGATTCCATTTGCCAGGACGTTTGTCTTGAAGCCAGTGTCTGACAAGCCCGGTAGTTACATCATCTATACCGACATCTACAAAGAGATCCATGAATAGTCGAGCGCTGGCGTCACTCGGTAGATGAAGCGGATAGCAGAATGAAATGATGTTTTCGATGTCTTTTTACCCTGTATATACGCAGCAGCGTTTCTGGCTTGTTCCACCTAGCGGTTATACTCTAGCATCGTCTAGGTTCAATGCAGACCCCAATACCTATTACCGTCGCCAACGATCGACTGGACGATCGCCCTTGGGACCTCTAGCTGGGAATCCCAGTGGCATTGTTGGTGTGTAAGTTATCTTGGAAAAGCAAGCCGATCGACCGTTGTAGATCTGGTTCGCTCTCTCGTGGCAAAGTTGGCGTAACTATGTGCTCACTCGAAACCATTGTCTGTATAACAAGCTCTTCTGGCCATGTTTGCATTGCTAAGGGTATCATTCGCTCTCGTTCAACGTGGCTGGGCCACTCAACTTATTGGTTCTGACGTGACTATATCGAACGCACAGCGTGCAACTGACGGCGTCGTTACAACTCATACACGTCCATCTCTTCTACGTAAGCGTGACCCGATTCATCACCTTTGCGTCTCACTTGGCGGTGGACTGTTGGATTACAAGACACCCATTCAAACACCGAGACAATTGCACAGCAGGTCATTTCATTTCCTAGTAGTTAGGACCGTTCTCCAGCCATTCGAGAAAGGCAAAACCTTTGACATTTGTATTGGCATTTTTGGAATTGATACGAGACCTTGAGCGCGGCGCAGCTAGTGATCGGAACAATGATGTCCATTCAAATCTTGAATAGAATCTGCAGCACCATCTCTTTCCTCTAAAACCCAAATAAGGAGCTGTATAGTCTTATAGGGTTTACTCTGTATGCCGTCATCGGTTGCAGTTGCAATAATCAAGATAGACGCATTATTCCAAGATAGGTTCATTACAATTGTAACGACGGCTCAGTATATACGTGGAAGACTGCATTACATGCCCAAAGCCTTTGTATACCTAGCGTGCCTATCTTATGTAAAGCGTCTGTTTTGAAGCATGTTTCATCTCCAAAACTAGCGAAGTCTAGTTCTCAGACGCCAGAATTTTGGCGACAGCAGCCTCAGCTCCGACCATGACGATGGTCTGGATGTTACCAGTTGAAAGGTCAGGGTGGATGCCGGCATCGACGATGAACTGTAGAATGTCAGTCTTGTTCTTGATAATCAGCCAAGATTACTGTACTTACGAGGTTGTCGGTGCCGTAAACCTGTGCGTTGAGGTCGACAACGGCAGTGCCGTTCTGAAGACCGCTGTCAGAGCCCATCTTAGTCGAGCCGACGAAGTGGTTGCCTCCGGAAAGGTTCTCAATGATGGAAGTGACGTTGGTGGACTTGGTGAGCGAGTAGCCAGTGCCGCGCGAAAGAAGCTTCTCAAGCATTTCTGAGACAAAGGCCTGTGCGGTTTCTTTGTCGCCCTCGGTGGTAAGGTATGGCGACTCGGAGATGTAGGTGGTCTGGGTCTCGTTGAGGCTGAGCCTTCCGCTAGACGTCAGGCCATGGGTCAGGTAGATCTTGATGGAGAAGACACCCTGGTCTTCGATGGCGCAGGAGCCTTGGAAGTAGCGGGTTTGACCATCGGAGCCCTCGCGAGAGGTGAAGAAGATAAGCTCGTGCTTGCCTTCGGTCAAGTCGCCAGACTTTTGGACCTCAAAGTTCTCGATGGACTTGAGTGCGGATCCGTCAAGGATTGACGTCGAATCAATGGGAGCGAAGGTCTCGTTGGTCTTGAGCGAGAGGGAGAAAATGGGGTGATCCATCAGACCCTCTCCGACGGGCAGGTCGATCCACTGGTCCTTGGAGGGGACGTTAATGCCACCTGCAATAGCAGCTTCGATGTCTTCGGCACGACCAATACCAGAGTTCCAGAGAAGGCGAGGGCTGGATAGGGCACCAGCGGCGAGAACAACACGACCGTTGGGGCTGAGAGAGATTTTCTCGGTCGAGTTCAGGCCGCCCTCGAGCTCAACACCAGTGACCTTGGAGCCCTCACGAAGAAGACGAATGACCTTGGAGTTTAGACGAAGCTCGAAGTTGTCACGCTCTTGTGCGTGAGGCAGGTAGGTGCGCAGAGGGCCAGCACGGAGTTGGTCGTTGATGTTCCACGAAGGGTGGCTGTAGACCTCGTGCTTCTCGTTGGGCGATTCGATCATGTCAACAGATGAGAATCTGAACCTGTCGAGGACCTTTGACAACGACTCGTAAAGGCCTTGAGAGTAGAGCTTGCCATCTGCGGATGGCAGAGTGGTACCAGGGTTGCGGGAATACAAACGCTCGGCAGCAGGCTCGATGTCTTCCCACTTCCAGCCTTTCGGCCACTTCTCAAAGTCGTGGTCAGATGGGTGAACAAAAACCATGTAGTTCACGGTCGTACCGCCACCCAGCACGCAAGCAGCCATTGGTGGTGTGTCATCGCAGATGTACTGGCCCCAGAGGTCAGACGCTCCAAGGGAAGCCGAAAGACCAGGGATGTCGATCTCCGTGTACTGGTCGTCCCAAGGAAGAGTCACATTCGCGCCAGTGTCGACAGTCGGGCCTTGACCGCGCTCTAGCAGCAAGACAGACTTGTCTTCGGCTGACAACCTTTCGGCTGCGATGATTCCAGATGGACCACCGCCAACGATGATGTAGTCGTACTCAGCAGCGGCGACCAGGCCCGCAAAGCCGAGAACTTTGGTGAAGTGCATGGTCTGTGATGTTTCGAAAGAGGTCCGATCAACGGCGCGGGTCACTCGAAGGTGATTTGAGAATGAACGAAGGGTAAATGAGTGTGGTTGATTGTTTACCGGCCAGCGGAGGGAATGGTCAATGAGGTCGTAAAATCAATGAAGTATTAAAAATGAGCATTTGTATTGCAGGACGACTGCATCTTATAACAAAACGAAAAATCTGAACGAGCCTTATAGAGGTGTTCAATACTGTACCGACTCAAGGACCGACACCCTGGCTACCCAGCCTGATTGCTCATGCCGAACGCCAGCGACTTCTTAGCGATGACGGAGAATTGTACCAGAAGGCCTTGTGTCCGACTCGAGAGCAGGGATGTTGGGGTGTCAAAGCGAACCTACTGCGCCCGAACCTAAAAAGAAGCCCATGAAGTTCACGTTGATTGCACGTGGAAAGCGAAGGGGGTGGAGGCGAAGAATGCCAACGGCCTAGTCGTTTCACGGAACTGGGCCCGCAGGCTGTCTGGAACACATGAAGTCGCAAGCTTTTGCGAAAAAAAATCAATCTAATCAATCTAAAGTGGGCCCTAAAGTCACGACATGTCGCCGAAGCCGCCTGCGTCATGTTCTTCAAAGGAACATCTCCGTAACGTTGGCGCAGTCATCCTCAACGACCATGGTTCGACAATATCCCTTCGCCACTGACATGACAAGTTTCCGTTCAGCATTCTTCAGATTCCGGGACATCTATCTTGACGTGTGACCGCGAAGAAGTCGGCAAAGTAAAGGAGGGAATCTTCCGTGCACGAACTTCACGTTTCGACCAGGATGAAACCCCCCAAAGTATGGCGCCAGATCTAGTGCTACTACACCATTTGCCGACCAATGCTGCCCAAGCTAGAAGGAAAGTAGCGAACCGGTTCTGCTCCGGGCTTAGTACCGGGTTCGAGATAACGGCCGGGCGCTTGCTGAGGCTTATGCTGGATTTATAATTGACCCAAATTACTGGTTCTGGGACTCACCACCGCCTTTTGAGGCAGAAACGATAATTGCAATCAAGACATGTGGAGCATCAGAACATCTCTCGTACCAGAGTTACGGAACCGACTGTCTCGGCAAAAAGTTTGGAAGCGAACAGCCTTGCCTAGATTCATTTCATTATTCAGTGAGAGCCCCGACTACATGCGGTTTCGAATGGCGGCCGTTGGTATCATTGCTTGCCCTGAGACTCTTTGAAGTCCGAGGTCGCTTCCTTCCTCGTGGCAGATGGAAACTCCCGCGAATCCCTCGCCTCATCCACTATCTTGCCCTCAACACTAATGGTTTGGGCCAATTGCTCCTGCGCTCCAGGCGCAAAGTCACGGTACTCTGAACTGATTCCCAGCCTGAAACCAAGGTAGATGACCATGAGAAACGTGGCACACAGCATGCCGAACACAGTCCACTAGTACTGCAGTTAGCAACATTGTCCCAAACACGTGGATTGAATGAGGGAATTCGAAGACTTACGTTGCCTGTGAGGTAGTTCGGTCCGTCCGATCCCGGAAATAGGAATGGCGCACTGATGCCACCGCAGTTGGAGAACGCGATTGTGACTCCGGTCGCGAGAGCAGTTGCGGTGGAACCCGACACGGTAGCTGTACGGTGGGCGAGGAATGGCATAACTGCGGCGTTGGTGCATGCAATCATGAAGACCGCGACATATCGGCCGATCCAGTTGGTCAACAGCGCTAGTAGCAGGTAGCCTGTGCCAACGAAAATGAGGGCTCCCAATGAATGACCGATACGCTCCTTCGAGTAGTCGGAGTGAACGCAGTTTCCTACGATGATGATGAGAGCCAAAACGTTTGGCGGCACAGTCAGCAGCTGGGCCACATATCCCGAGAAACCGAGGTTTGCAATGATGGTCGGAGAGAAATAGCTGAAGGCGTTGAGGCTGTTGACCATGAAGAAGTAGGATGTTGCGTATACCCAGAAGAGAGGCTCGAGCAACGTTTGTTTCGCAACCTTGAGATCGAACGTCTTGTCTTCTTTTTGGGGAGCAAATGGGCCCATTCGTGCAACCGCGAACGCGCGCTCTTCATCCGTAAGGAATTTGGCGTCTTGTGGGTAGTCCGGCATCCATTTCCAGACAATCGCGCCAAACAAGACGGCTGGGATACCAGTGAGGATGAAAAGCCATTGCTTGGAAAGCGTCAGCACACTCTTCACGATGAGATGAATTGGTTCATTTCCTTACCCAACCAGCCAGGTTTGCTTTGCCGTTCAAGAAAGAGATACCTGACGCCAACAATCCACTGAACGCTCCAGCGACGGCAACAGATCCTGCGAAGATTGCCATACGTGTGGCTCGTTCCGCTGGCTTGTACCAGTAACACAGAAACATAACGCAGCCCGGGAAGAAGCCGGCTTCCGCGACACCCAAAAAGAATCGAATGGCAAGAAGGCCTCCAAAGTTGTGTACTGCTGAAGTGCAGATTGTGATGATGCCCCAGCTTATCATGATGCGACCTATCCAAACCGAAGGCGAGAAGTATTTCATGGCGAAGTTGCTAGGAGCCTCGAAGATGACGTATGGAACGAAGAACACGGCGACGGCGATGTTGTATCGGTTTCCGGTCAGATCGAGTGTGTTGACGATGTTGTCTTCGGGGGTGTCGTTGTTCAATGTTCGGGCGTTACCAAGGTTCACCTGGATTGACTTCGTCAGTCACGACGCTTTGTCGATTGCGACGATACAAGACTTACTCGGTCGAGGTAATTGATGAGATAACTGATACAGATGAATGGTAGAATGCGCATGTCGATCTTGCGCACAATGCGTCTCTCCATTGCCTTGTCGTTTAGGTCGGGGACGTATGTCGAACCGACGGCATAGTCGTGTTCCATGTCGACTGCGTTCTCGCTTGTTCGTCCCATGTCTGCAAGATCGGGACGTGTGTTTGGACAAGATATGGAGATGAGAATGGACGAGACAAAACAAAGGCGAGCAAACACTCGTTATACATTCATTATTTCTACACCTTCCGACCATTGCTCGTTACACGCCATTGCCATGATTTACAGATAAGGTCGTGCATATCTGTACGCCCTAGAAAGAGTCGGACCGGACGATAGGAGATGCGTGTTGAGATAGCGATAGCGATGGCCACCAGGGTGCAAAGTATAAAGTCTCATGTTCGCGCCCCCGAATTCGTCGTACAGTAATTGCCACACCTGAGCAAAACATCTGGCTGGAGGATTTCTTATCTACCCTAGTGTCTAGAGTCTTGGGAGAAATAGGCTCAACCAATCAAATCGATCTGGAGACCCCAGCATTATCGCGGATATCCCCAAGAAACCTCGCCTGGATTGCCGTGCCAATGCTTCATTCTGGCTCCCGGCGCGCCCCGTGTCTCTTTTGTCTGATAGAGAAAGACAAAATCGTATGTGTAAGGTGATGTCTGGCGATTGCGTAAAA
>MSJI02000890.1:16456-36290 GCA_001931905.2 Cladosporium sp. IMV 00045 | reverse complement strand
GTCCTCGCTACCTTTACGTTTGTCCTGCCCACGCTGCCCCGACTTCCTCCTCCTAGCCTCCGTCCCTCCGCATGGAGCATCCTCTTGGGGTATACCATTAGTCTATACGCTCCGGCTATTACCCCTACTTTTGCTCTCCATGACTGGGGGATATTGAGCAGACCCGCTTAGTGTCTGAGATTCTCTCTATACTTCGTCTATACTCGTCAACTCCATGCGCGAATAATCCTCTCGTTATGTTTTCCATCAGCAACCTTGTGGCTAGCAAGCGAATTTCGCCTTGCGTGCTCCGATCTAGGCCTTCTGTTATTCCTACCTGACCGCGCGGAACATCATTTTGCGCGATTTTACTTCCGAAAAGTATACTAAGAAAAGGTACTTTGGTAGGAGTCACTTTTCACTTGCAATGAACTACGTGGAGAGCGGACTCTTCCTTCCCGCTCTATGGAGTCTACCTTTTCTCTCTCCAAGCGGCCCCAGACTTGGGAGGCTTTGAGGCGTTTTTTTTCTTTTAGACACTTTTCCTTCCTAAGATTCCCTCATATCGAGACACCCTCCCACTTCTTGGCCGTTCCCCAGGTTTTTCTTTATTGCCGCATGGCTCTCTAGGCCTCCAAGGCGCAAGATCTACTTTGCGGAGCTCTCGGTTCGCAGCAGTACTTGGAGCCTTTCTGTACAGATCCTGCAATCCTAACTACAGTAGGTATACTACTAATGCTGGCGATCTGCTTCTGCTTCTACTTCGTCGTGAACTCTTTGAGACAGGATTTCAAGCGATCAAAATCACGTCACTTGTCCATACCGCCTATTTGACCGTTGCGAGAGGTATACGTAAGATTCCGCATGGGGAACTTCAGGAGTTAACCACCACCTGGCTATCTTTCTGGTCGTCTGTCTCATTACGACTACGACCACGCGACACGAACACGACGCTGCCGCCGCCACTCCAAAAATACCTCAAAATGTCGCCTCACTCAAGCCATTAATGAGTCAAAGTATACATCATTAATCCCTCAAACAAACAAAAAAGACACATCCCCAGTGCGCACGCCCACTCCCTCCCTCAAAGCTTGTCATTACAACCTCTCGTACACAACACACACTGCGCCCAGAAAATCGCATCTGGATTGCCTCTACCATCACCGACTCCCTGCAAATTTGGGCGGTTGTTCCACATCCTACTTTCCTTCTCACTGCTCCGGACCGACTGAATATCCTCATATGCAACACACCCACCCACCCCGCCAGATCCCAGTTCTTCAGCACTTCTACGTAGACTACCGTGAATTTTGTGATCTATCTTGGCCATCTTTATATCACAAAGAAGTTTCTCCTCGACACCGCGCAGAGGTGTAGATTATCGTCGAGGTTGGTTTGTTCTTTGGAAGAGGTTTTCCTTCCCCTTGAAGAACGCTTGGAAGCTTATCGCTTCTCAGGCTGTTGGCCTGCTGCTTTGGCAGAGACATCGTTCCCGTGCAAATTTACTGACGGTTGTCACTGATCTTCGAAGCTTGTTCGTGCGCCCATTGGCTCTCCCAAGCCGAACGTGGACCGCTATGAGGTCGTGTATTAGTATTCGGGCGCGCAGTATCCTTGCGAACGCCTTGCGGCTGCGAGTAGCCTGCTGGCTTGCGCCTATGCCTTGGTTTCTTGAGGCTTTTCCGATATCGTGCATAACCCTCAGGGTCACGTTGGAGGAAGTCAGACTCCCATTGCGGAAGTCGACAAGGTCCTGGGTGTGCCTTAAGGCAATTCTTACAGGTCGGGCGGCCATTAGCCTTCCATAAAAGGTATTATGGCGAGTCTGTCTGTGGTTGAGAAGACAGAAGCGGCGCTGGCTGACTATCAGTCAAGCTCTCGTCCTCCTCGCGGCGTTGAGGTTGCGCGACTTGCGATTGTGTTGCACCGGACTCCTCATAGGAATCCGCAAGGTCGGGATCAGGTCCCCAACGCCTCAAAGGGTTGCGGGGTGTGAAAAAGGGGTAGTTCGGATCAATATGTCCATCTCGGGGAAGCTCATTGTGCGTAGCACAAGAGTCGGTAGGCTGGTCAACATCGGACACCTCTCCATCTTCGGATGGGATGCGCCTATGCTGCCTGAATTTGAGCGGTACGCTCGCTTCATCGCCTTGCAAGGGCGGATGTCCATCACGCCGCTTGAGTGGAAGCTCCGCTTCGATCATCGATCGAGCGGAAGGTCGTAGCTGCCGTATGGAGCTATCATCGGGTGGTGTGGCAGGCTCTGCCTGCCTATTGTCGCAATGCCCTCTGCTTTGCTCAGACATGCTTGGTGTGGCGAGGGAGAAGACAGAGAAGATGTGAGAGCCGCGGGTTTTGTTTTGGCTATATGCAGTGACGGGAAGTCACGCTGCTAGCGCGCCTCGAGGGACCAAAAACACGTCTTGCCGGATTGCATTCACATGATGCACACGATTTCACATGCAACGTTGATGGGCCATAATCAGTATGCCGTGGCGCGATTCTTCACGTACGAGGCGAGTCTAGCTGCGACTCTTTGGCTGAGAATCAACTGATGAGAATTAGCTGATACTGATGGAGCCATCAGTAAAGAGGCATACACTACCCGCCGCAACTATACCCGCGATGGGCTCACTTTGAAAATGTAAGACAGGCCGTCATAATCCTCATTCAAAGAACACACCCTCCATTCATGGTACAGCACGGCATCTGGATCGGCTCAGCCATGACGCCCCTTGCGACCAATCTTCCCCTCTGAGTGAATCAAGAGAATCGCACTATTAATCCCTCACACAGAGACATGAAGACACATTCCCGGTTTCCAATCCAATTCATTCCCTTCCTTGCAACTGATCATAACCACTTACAACGCACACTGCGTCCCGTTCATCGTACAGAACGGCATCTGGATCGGCTCAGCCATTACGCCCCTCGCGACCAACCTCTCCCTCATGTCGCTGAGTCTTGGACTGGCTTCGACCTGGCTGCGGTTCTGACCTGAAGCATCTTTGGCACCGCTCCAAAGCACTTCTCCAGCCGCACAGGCCCGCGGCCATACCACGCGGTCCAGGTTGATGGTGTCGGTCTGCTCGGACCAAATGTGAGCCTCGCCACCCAGCACGAGGTGTGTCGCGTCTTCTGGCACGCCTGCTAGCGGGTCATAGCTGTACATCAAGCGCCAGCTTTTTCTAAAGCAGAGGTCGTTAGTTAGTAGGTCTTTTCTGGCATCTTCGGGATCCAAAATTTGCTTACTTGGGGGAGCAGTAATCGTTATATGGGTAGTACTGCTCTGATGATGTACCAGGGTAGAAATCAAGCCACGCCCCGGCGCCACAGTCCAAATACCACTGCATGTAGTTCCCTACAATCACGCGGTATCCCTTGGCCGCGATGGCCGCGACGTTGGCGGCGCTCTGCCAGCTCTGGACGATCGTTTCGGCCGGCAAAGTGAGATTCCAATCCAGCAGCATTTCCTCCCAAACCAGCGGCGTGAACCCCGCGCCAGTGACCTGCTGCATATTACGGTCCATGAACTTCTGCATCAAAGGCTGCAGCACCGCCGAGTCATTGCTGCGCACCGTGTCGTCAAGATTATAGGCATTTTTGTTCACTTCATCACCACCCAAGTGGAAATGGCTAGACAGAGGGTCCAGCCTTGGCAGCAGGTCGTCAAACATCGTTTGCAAGAAGTCGTACACGTCCGTCGAGTTCAGCTTGAGCGTGCCGGACGGGGGCTCGGCGGCGTAAGTGTCCCAGTTGGGCAGGATCTCGAACGCAGCGATGAGATCCGGATGGCTGTACCAGATGGACGCCGTGTGACCGGGCTGGTCGATCTCGAGGACGACTTGCACGCCTAGAAGGGCGCCGTACTCTTGCACGGCTCGGACGTCTTCGGGCGAGTATTTCTGGAACTCGATGTAGGCGCCTTTATCGGCCACTTCGGGCATGGAGGGCAATTCGAGAGGCCATGCTTGCGAGTCGGTGATGTGCCAGTGAAGACGGTTGAATTTGCTATAGGCCAGGGCGTCGATGGTGCGGAAGAGGTCGCTCAGCGGTTTGAATGTGCGTGAGGTGTCGACGTTCAGTCCACGCCAGGGAAACACCGGTGAGTCTGTGATGGAGACCGGGGCGAGGTTAGTATACGCTCCATCGCCACTTTTGCTGTGCTTGTAGAAGAGTTGCGTGAACGTCGTCAAGCCGTGCGCCAGACCGATGGACGTTGCGGCAGTGATAGTCACTTCGCCACTCTCGGAAACGGTGAGGGCGTAGGATTCGTCGACGCTGCCAGTCGCGGGCTTGAGGATGTCTTCTGGGTCGGTGCCGTTCTGCTGCAAAGCAATGGTCTGGATCACCACTTTCTCGCCGCTCACATCCGGTTCGAAATCCGAAAATCTTGGGTGAAACTTCCACGGCACGAAGTTCTTGCGGAAGATCGTATCGTAGGTGCGGTCTATCGCGGTAGAAACGATGCGCTGCGATGGCGATGCACCATCCTCACCATCACCGCCAGGGTTCTTGCCGTTGTGTTTACCGCCTCTGTCACCGTAGCCGTGAGAGTTGAAATGTGTCTGATCATGGTAAGTTGCTTCCTCATGCCAGAGCGGCGACGGGGTGTAGAAAGATACCTGGTCCGCGCCGTTGTAGGTTACTTTGACGCTCTGGTCGATCCACAGGACTTTATCGCCGTGCGTGTAGGAGGATGGGAGGGGCCAGATTGCCGTGACGCATGCAGCAAACCAGGCTGTGATGAGGAAGAAGAGTTTCATGATGGGCGAGTCGACGAGACAACAAACGAGGGATGGATTGATGTGTCGCTCCAGCTCAATGCGATTGTTGAGAGTCCGAGAGAATGCTAGATCGTGGCAAGGTAAAAAGAAAGAAAAGCCGGCTTAGTGCCCAAGACCGAACAGTTCGTTGAAGTGAAGACAGCGAAACCCTTTTTCTTTTATTATTCACCCAATACACCTAGCCACTCGGTGGAGAGATCTGCAGTCCTCCTCCTCTCTCCTCCTGCAAGCGTTTGCGTCCAATAGCGGGGTACATGTATGTTACGGTAGCACTGAGACCACGCTGGCGGGACGTAAAAGGCTGTATGTATGCAAGGGAAGGGTGATGTGAGGTCTGATAGATTGGAAAGGGAGACTTTGAGAAAAGTCCACTGCTTGGTATTGATGAGGTCTTGTGATCTGGAAGAAGGTGCTTCCTGTATGTGGAGGTGGTTGAAGTAGGGTTGGTCGTTGCTTGTGATAAGCAAGCCACTCAATAATAGTGCCTTGTTAGCTCCTACTCGCTAATGCGGTCGGCTTGCATGATCTCAGTACTATGTACCTGTCATATTATTACATACAACTCTCGGTAGCACGAGACCAGTTCATGCAGAGCGACGTGACACTGCATGGCAGGGAACAATAGAATTGTGATAGAGAAGTCCGCATGTTACGCTTGGCGTATGTCTGCGCGACAAGACACATCCTAGATAGTTGATGGAAAAAACATTTTCAAATCAACGGTCGTACAGCTTTATTTTTTCAATAGGTTCATCTACATCGTCCCATCTATCTCATCAAGTAGCAAAGCTCCCCTTCAAAGCGGCAGCTTCTTGTGCTTGTACTGCTTACCACCAGAACCATACATAGCAGCGGTCTGACCATTTCCAACAAGTCTGTACTCGTGAATCATCAAACCCTCCAAACCAACTGGACCTCTCGCGTGCACCTTGTTGGTGCTAATACCCACCTCCGTACCAAAACCGAACCTCATACCGTCGCAGAAACGCGTGCTCGCGTTCCAGAACTTGCACGCCGAGTCGACGCCGTTGCAGAAGCGGTCTGCTACTTCTTTGCTCGAGGTCAGCACCGCGTCGGTGTGGTGCGAGCCGTGCGTGTTGATATGGTCGATGGCCGAGTCGACGGCGGCGATGGGGTCTGAGGGAGTAGCGGGGATTGTGCGCACGGCGAGAATGAGGTCAAGGAACTCGGTTGTGTAGTCCGCTTCGGTAGCATCTTGCACGAGGGCTGCCTCGTCCTTTGTGAGATGGTTGGCGAGAGATGCCTTGGACTGTTGGTCGCACTTGAGCGTGACGCCCTTCGCGATAAGACCTGAAGCGACTGCGGGGAGAATTGTGGCGAGAGCATCCTGGTGGACCAGCAGAGTTTCGATGGCGTTGCAGGCGGCTGGGTAGTCTGTCTTGGAGTCGACGGCGACCTTGACAGACATGTCTTTGTCCGCATCCGGATGAATGTAAAGATGGCAGAGCCCGTCTGCGTGGCCGAGCACGGGCATGTGCGCTTTCCTCTGGCAGTGGCTTACAAGATCGTTGGATCCGCGAGGAATGACCAAGTCTACATACTGGCTCAGACCGAGGAGTTCGTCGACAACGTCTCTGGTGGCGATCATCTGGACGGAATCGTTGGGCACATCGGTCTTGTCGAGCGCCTGGGAGATGACGGTGGAGATGGCTTTGAACGACTCGGTCGACTCCTTGCCACCCTTCAGAATTGCAGCATTGGCGGATTTGATAGCCAGGGAGGCGATGTTGGCGATGACCTCCGGCCGCGCCTCGAAGATGATCAAAAGCACGCCGATTGGGCATGTCTGGCGCTGCAAAGTCAAGCCGTCGTCGAGCTCTGTGCGTAGATCCACCCTGCCGACTGCGACGCCGGTCAGCAGGGTGAAAAAAAAGAAAATGGAATTATAGGAACAAGGAAAGCCTATGCAAGGCACCTACCTGGATCTTCGAGATTTCTGACATCCTTAATGCCCTGCAGCATGTCCTCGAACTTGCCCGGCCGCGAGAGGTCAAGTCGCTTGACGATGCTGGGATTGAGTTGACCATCGGTGGCTGACTTCTGAGCCAACTCTAGGTCTTTGGCATTGGCGGCCAAAATGACATCGCGAGAGGCAGCGAGGGCATCGTGGACAGCGTCAAGAGCAGCGTTTCTTGAAGAAGTGGGCAGGGTCGCCAGCTTTCTAGAAGACAGCTTGGCCGCACGTGCGGCGTCCTCGGCGGATGCGTTGGTGAGCGACATGGTTTTAGTATCTGCGCACTGGCACGGGGGCGGTGTACCGGTGAATTGAAGCGATACCCTGTCTTGCTTTTGTTATACTGAGGATACGTAGAGTTGGCGGTTGACGTCGAGTCATCTCCCAAATTCTATGCGTGCGCATTTCCTGTACTGTCATAGATCTCTACAGCACTTTTGAGAACGGCTCTCAAAGTGCGATCCACATCCCCAGCCTCTTCCTAGCCATCACATTATTATTCCAGCGGCTAACCAACAAGCATCATCATACTTCGTATATGCCCAACAACGCATCGGGCCTTTGCCATGCTATAGCACAGCCCTTTGCTTGACGTACGCGCGTTACAGACCGCATAGGTAGGTGGCTGGCATATCCAGTTTCGTTCTGCTAATAGACGTAGCGCCGCCTTCTCATGCAGCCAGCCTTCACTACCCGCTCTCTTACCTTACTCTGTACTCACTCTTCCCCCCAATACCTCACCACACATTCTTATCTTCGCCCAAGCATTCTTCCGTGAGGCGTACCACCGACCGAGTCGATGCTCTCAATCAGCAATACGCCGACCATGCGCTCGCCGCTGCGCCTGGCCGCTCTAACAACACTGTCAGCCCTCCTCTTCGCCAACCCTTCACAACAACAAACATATACCAAATGCGATCCCACAACACAAGAATGTCCTCCAGATACCGCGCTTGGTAGAGCGACCAGCGCCGACTTCACCGCTGGCGAATCATCCGATTTCACACCACAGAGCAACGTCGAATACCAATCTGACGGTGCGCATTTGACCGTCGCAGCCTCTGGCGATGCCCCGCAGCTCAACTCGAACTGGTATATCATGTTTGGACATGTGGAAGTGGTCATGAAAGCGGCGCCTGGCGCGGGTATTGTCAGCTCTGTTGTGTTGCAGTCGGACACCTTGGATGAGATCGATTGGGAATGGCTCGGAGCTGCGAACGACGAGGTGCAAAGCAACTACTTCGGCAAGGGACAGACGACAGATTACAACAGAGCTGCTGTCCACGCCGCCGACGACTCCCAGAACACCTTCCACACCTACACCATCGATTGGACGAACGAGCGTATCGTCTGGCAAATCAACGGCGAGACCGTCAGAGTTCTGGAAGAAGCTGGCGCTCGTGGACAATACCCTCAATCTCCTTGTCAATTCAAGCTCGGCGCATGGAGCGGTGGTGATTCAGGCAATCCTCAAGGAACCATAGACTGGTCCCGCGGCCCTACCGACTACTCCCAAGGCCCCTTCACCATGGTCGTTCAATCCGCCTCGGTCATCGACTACTCCACTGGCCAGAAATACAGCTACGGCGACAGAAGCGGCAGCTGGGGGAGCATCGTGTCAGAGGGCGGCGAGATCAACGCAAACGCCGGCGCGGCCAGTGGCACCGATACGAACGCTCCTGCGGTCTCGGAATCCGCCAGCGGTAACCCTGAACCGTTCGAAGGCACCCACCGCAGCGAAGAGGGCCCACACACGACCCCGACCGTCTACCCCTGGGTTCCTTATCCGACCACGATGACCACAGAGCCAGCCGTGACGAACACCAACTATCCCGGCCTTCCTACTGGGTGGACTGTCGGCTCCGACGGAAAAGTCATTCCACCCAGCGCGGCCCCAGCCAGTGAGTATTTATGGAAGCCACACAAAATGACAAGGATTCTTTAGCTAACGAAATTCGCAGTTGACATTCCAAACCGTCTCGTCGCCCTTGTAGCCGGCAGTTTGAGTTGCGGGCTATTGTTCCGCTTCTGGCTATAAGCAAAGTCACGACATTATTTGATACCCGCAAATTTCACGATTGTCATGGTCAGCGAAGATATACCAGCTGGTCACGACCACCGTCGGCTTCCCATGGCCAAACGCACCACAAAAGATGTCGAGAAATCGACATACCTGGTCACCGCACACGAGATTTCTGGAAGCTCGAGCAACTGCCCGTATGAGCCAGTAGTCAGATGTAAAAGCCTGACATGCCTGATAGTCCGGAACTGCGACGCTGGCAGTTCTGTCCGCAGAATTTGCGATCTGAACCTCGACGACTGGTACCTTAACACCACAACCAGAACGGGTCGGCCAGGCCGAGCAGCGACTCGGCGCTTATGTTCCGCTTATGGTGGGCTTTCCTTTATTTGCTTTCGTATTGGCATAGCGGTTGGCGCACTCTTGAACACTTTCGATGTTGTTTTCTCGAAACAGATTTCCTACACCGGTTTAAAAATGAAAGCGAGCCAAGCGCTGGCTCTGCAAAGGCAGAATAGAAAGAATGTGTTCGCACCACTACTATGAGGGGGGGAGTTTTTGTGGATCGTGCTGGACTTGGTTCTGCCACTTTTGGTAGGCATTCTCTGACCCAGTGTTTTGCATGAGCAAGGAATGAGAAGAAAAGGGGGAATGTAATTTTATCATAACGAACAGAGAAGATCTTGTATCAGCCAGATCATATCCAGGAAATCATTATTACTTTCAAGCTTTCGTTCCAACATATTTCGTCTCGTCAAATTAGTCATTTATTACTCACTCGTTTAATTGATCTTATACTCGACTAGAAAAACAAAATATCATCGAATGAGTCACGACCTTGCACTGGAGGGAACGAATACGAGGGCTGAACATCAAACTTTCCCTGTATACAAGCGAACAGATGGAGATGTGAACTTCAATCTCCGTACAAAGTGTGTTTCATCTGCTTGCTCAGACCATACATTGTCCAACCCCGGCGAAACTTCTCACCGCATCAGCCTCGCTTCCACGTCCAAAAGATCAAGAATAGGGTGAGAGGGAGGGGAAGTCGAGGGTTAAAATCCAATAAAAGCAAGAACACCTTAACTTAAAGAACTCTGAAATTCTTCAGAACGCCGCCAAACATCGACACATAATAGCAACCATCACGTCCACTTTACTTCACACCACCCTCTTATCCCTCCATTTCACCGGCGAAAGATAGTGTCCAACTACTACACCTCACAATCAAGTCATAACAAAACAAGCGACAATGGCCGACCCGGACTTTCTCCAACCCCCACCCATGCGAACCATCGAAACCGAACGCCTTCGCCTGCGAACCGTCACGCTTCAAGACCTCGATGCTTTGATGCCATTGATCACGGATCGGGAGACGATGAAGTTTACGTATGTATGCTTTATTTCTCCTCCTCGTGGTCTGCTCTTTCCTGCGATGATCTCAACACAGGAGTAAAAGAGGATTTGGGTTCTGTGTTTCAAAAGGAAGGCGTTCTTCTGCCAATCTTACTTCCTTCATCATGGAAATATAGCTGACGTTGTTTTGTTCCTTTCCACTCAGCTCAGGCGTCGTCCCCAACAACCGCACCGTAGCAGAGAAATGGCTGAGCGCTCGCGCGTTGGGCAAGGATGTTTTCAACTTTGTCATCACAAGGAAGAACTCTGCAGCCGGTGCTGATGCCGATAGAGATGGTGACGGCGATTCCCCCGAAGAACCGGTGGTTGGAATCATGGGCTGTTACAATCTGCCTGAGATTGGGTATTTGATTCATCCTGGTGAGTTTCCCCGTCTCGGTTTGATCCCCTTTTCCTATTCATTACTCTCTTCTACCTACCTCACGGTTTGCCGCCGTTGTTGACTGTACTTTCACCCACTTCCCTTCTTCCTTCCACCTACCCAACCCCACCAATTAACACCCTCCGTCCCTCCCCCCAGTCATGCTTTTCCCCAAGAATTAAGAGAAAAAGAAAAAGAAAAACCCACTAACACCCCCATCCCAGCACACACATCCCTCGGCTACGCAACCGAAGCCCTCCGCGCCTTCATCCCAGCTTTCTTCTCCCACTTCCCCCTAGCAACCCCCTCCTCAAACCCCACCAGTCTAGGATACGACTACATCCAAGCCGAAACCGACGCCGCCAATCTCGCGAGCCAGCATGTGCTGGCGAAGTGCGGCTTCACGCTCGTCGAACGGCTCGATGCGTCTTTCGACAGTCCGATGCTGGGGTTGAGGGATACGTTGATTTTCAGGGTGGGGAGGCCGGGGGTGGCTTTTGGGGATGATGGTTTGAGGGAGGGGAGGCCGGTGAGGTGGTTGGAGAAATTGGGCTTGGGGGCTGGAGGAGGGAGTGGGAAAGGGGAGGGAGAGGGAGAGGAGGGGTTTGTGCCGCCTGTGCAGTGAGGGGGGAAGGAGGGCGAGGAGGAGGGGTGGGTTTTGGGGTTCGGTTTCGGTCTTTTTGGGTTTGATAGGAGGAGGAGGTGTTGGGCGACTTGTTGGGCGACTTGTTGGGGTTTCTTCTCCTTGCGTGTTTCGCTCGTCTCGTCTTGTCGCTTTAGCGGGAGGCGAGGGAGCACGCAAGAAGAGATTTTGGATCATCGAATCTTGTCGGCGAGGTCCAGGCGAAGTCAAGTCAAGTGATGGTGAAGTAAAGCATGGCGTTGTTGCGGAAGAAGATAAGTCCGCCTACAAGGCTGGTATAAGGCGCGATATAGAAGGCATGGGAGTTGAGGCGTGAAGAGGAATCTACGAGTGAAGGACGAGTGAAGGGAAGCAGGGGTACTTTTAATAATGTTATCGTTAGATTCATTGTTGAGCGGTCAAGATAGAGCTTTCCTCATGTACACAGGTCACACGAACGATCGCAGTGAAAAGGCACAGATGATCTTTTTTGAAGTGATGAACTTTCGATAGTACAATTTGGTGATGATTGATCAAATAGTAGTAAAGTAAAAGTAAAGAGATCTCGCTAATGGTATCTTAAAGCATTGAAAAAAAAAGAAAATAAGCATCCTCATCCAAGACCGTTTGCCCGGATTGTCTATTATGCAGCATCAAACAATAAAGCTGCTCTTTTACACCTGCGCAGCAGGAGCGTCGCCAGCCTGCTTCTCGCGCTCGGCCTTCTCGTACGCCATGGCGTGCCTGTCACCAGCAGCAACAGGGCCGTGGTGGTCGACGCTGCTCTCGCTGGGCTCCTTGCCCTCGAGCATCTGGCTGTGGCCCTGGATGCCGTGGCGGTCACCTTGAGGGATGTCGTGGCCCTCGGCGTTCTGCTCGCCGGTGGCGGGCGTCCAGGCAAGGTAGTCGCGGCGGACCTCGACGTAGTCGTACGCGAACTCGCCCAGCTGGTCGTCGTCCATGCCGAGGAGTTCGGCCTCTTCGGAAGCGCGCAGGTGGAGGCCGGGCACCCAGTTGATGGCGTAGGCGATGATGGCGCTGACGACGAAGACGTACGCGCAGCAGGCGACGATGTAGGCGATTTGCTTGTACATCGCGGCCCAGTTGTGGTTGAGCCAGCCGCCGTCTTCGGGGGTGACTTCGCTGGTGCCGGCGAGACCGACGATATAGTCGGCGCCGAGGAGGCCGTTGAAGAAAAGACCCCAGATGCCGGCGACGCCGTGCTCGGCGAAGACATCCATGGAGTCATCGATCTTGATCCAGTACTTGATCTTGGTGGAGAAGTTGGCAACAATGCCGGTGGTGATACCGAGGATGACAGAGCCCCAGGGAGTGAGGTAGCCGGAGGCAGGTGTGGCAGCGACGAGACCGGAAATGAGACCAGAGCACCAACCGACCATGGACCACTTGCGGGCGAGGCGCCAATCGAGAAGGACCCAGGTCATGGCGCCGAAGCAGCCGGTCAGGTTGGAGTTCCAGCAGGCCATGACGGCGCGGAGGTTGGCGCCGAAAGCAGAACCACCGTTGAATGCGAGCCAGCCGAACCACAGGAAGACGGTGCCGAGGGTGATGAGGGAGACGTTGTGAGGGCGGAAGTTGAGCATCATCTTCTCCTGGCGACGGCCGAGGACCCAAGAGTAGGCGAGCGCAGCGAGACCAGAGACGATCTCGACGGGTCCGCCACCAGCGTAGTCGAGAACACCCCACGCGCCGGCCCATCCGTTGCTTCCCCAAATCCAGCACGCAACAGGGCAGTATACGATGGTCGCCCAGAAGAAGACGAAGACGAACCAAGGAATGAGGCGGCCACGCTCAGCAACGGCGCCGGCGGTAATGGCGGCGGTGACGGCGCAGAACTGCATCTGGTAGAAAGCGAAGAGGAGATCGGGGATGAGCGTAGAGCCGGGACTGGGTACGGCGAGGGTGTTCATGAGACCGAATTTCCTGAGGTTACCGATGAAGCCGTTGGTGGCAGTGTCGCTGAAAGCCAGAGAGTATCCCCAGAAGTACCATTGGAAGCAGACGATCGAATATGAACCGAGGCAAGCGTAGATCATGCTGAGAGCCGACTTTCTTCTTGCGAGACCGGAGTAGAGGAAACCGAGACCTGGCACCATGAGAAGCACCATGGCGGAGGAAATGATGATGTATGCCTGGTCACCGGCTGCGAACCATTGGTTCAAGTTTTCGGTGGCTGTGATGTTGTTAGTACTGGGATCGGAGGCGTTTCAATGGGTGTTGTGCAGAGCACGCGACATTGGAATGAAGATGGCTTTTGATTGGGAGTTGACATACTGGAGTCACCACCGGTGTTGGGGTCGGTGCCATTGAATACCGCGGGGTCTCCAACCCAAGCGTACGACATGATGGCGGATATTGATGTGGGATACTGCTATACGTCGAGGATGTCTGTCGTATTATATTGAGGGATTGATCGATTGGGTGAGTAGAGGTGGCCTGACTGGCGAGGCGAGGAGTGCCTGTGGTAGGCTGGTGGAGAGAGAGAGAGAGGAGCAAGGAAGAGGGGAGGATGCGGAGGTTGTTGATGCTGATGAAGCAAGGATAGACAGAAGGGCAGGTAGACGGACGGGGGGACAGGTCGGGTCATAAATGGAAGGGCGTTCTTGCTGAGGCCTCGACGATCTACCCACCCGACCGGGACCTTAACCTCACCTTATCATGTTAGGCGCAGAGCCTAGAAACTAATCAAACGAAGCCGCGCCGAGATCCAGAGCGAGAGTGTCTTCCTCGCGGCACATGTGGGTGAGGGAAGGCAAAAAACCCTTGGCCTACTTTTCTGCTGCTAGCACAGCCAGCACTAGGAAAGGACAGCAGTGGCCCCATGGAGATCGATCTCGAGTTTGCTTTTGCCGGCGTGCATGACATGAATGCAATAGATCATAGCAATTGTCTCTGGCCTTTTTTTCCCCACGCCCTCTCTATTGCCGGATGGATACCATGCTGTTACTGGTCTGCCGCTGTCTGCTACTATTATTTACCGGATTGATTGTTGATTGATATTCCTTCTTCCAGTGCTGCTCTCTACCTCTTACCATCTGCCTTTCTCGACCAAGACAAATCATCCATGACAATTCCCAACTATCAGTAGTGACAGGACGTGCACTCACACCAACAGCACAGGCACAAGTCTCAATGGTCCCGAGTAGTGACGACGAAAACGGCGGACGCATGGCAAATTCCCAAGCCTAACTCGGCCGTGTTTGGTGAGAGCAACGGCTTATCTATTCGAAATCTTTCGAGGTGAGACCTGAAATTACGTCGGGCCTACCTTCAGACACGGCCGTGATTGGACGATAGCAGAGCAGAAGACGTCGAAATCGAACGGGGCGCTAAGCCTTGTTCTGTAAACCCTGATATGGCGCAAACAGCATTCTGATTGGCCGCAATTGCGACGATAGATAAGAATCCCAAACTAGCATGGAACCGTGAGCTTCTCCCTGCGTCACATCCCTCGCCTTTGAGTCGCTGGCTGCTGGAGTTACTGATAAAGATGCTGGGCAATCCCTCAATCATTTCGGGTGCTGTCGGTGACATTTCATGACAAGCTTGAGTAGGGCGTGCTGTCGTCGTATAGGAACTCGTCCTCTTTCTACATCACTTGGCGGCGGTGGGATGCGCGCATTGAGGCGTTCCTCGGCGTCGAGATGCTTGGAGTACATCGCTGCGATCACGGAGGGCTTCACGATAAGCAAAACCATCAAGCACAGATGCTTTCCTCCCACTCGCCGGGCTTCTCTCGCCCTCTCAGTCATGATACAGTAATTCAGGGTGTGCATTGCTCCACGCATATGGAGACGGATTGCGTTTGCAGGTGCAAGATCGGCGTCCGTCCGCTGCGCCGGGCGGTCATCTGTGAGAGGGAAGAACGTCAGAAACCGTTGGCGTCTATTCCCGCAACGTGTGAGAGACCCTTGAAGCCTTTCATGCGGCAGTGCTGCTGCGCCCAAGCCAGTGGTGTGGCGAAACGACCGCCTCCGACCTCTGCCGACTCTTCACTCCGAAGGTTTATCGGATTCAACTCTGGTACTATGCTCTACACAGTAGTAACTGGGGTTGAGTTGCGGGTCTCTTCCCTTCCCCAGCAAGACTCCGTTCTGGAGGAATGCCCACCGCCAGCTGTTGAGGAGGACGAGTGGGAAGACTGCGGCTCACAGCATCCGCTGCAGCATCTCTTCCCTTGCCTCGCCTCACGCGCGGCCGCCGTCTGCTCGTTGGCTCGCTTGGACGTCCTTGATAACAACGGGCGTGGTCAGTAGTCAGTTCAGAAAGAAGCGTTAGCTCCGGCCCGGCGCCCGCTCGTCCTGTGCAGTCGAGGCTGCCTCGCTATCTCTGATCCTTGGAAGGGCTTGTCCAGACGCTCATTCGTTGCCGTCGCGCTCACGCCAGCTACCGCCGCCCGCGTCGTTGGGTCTTTATCTATCTCTCGCATGCAGGATGGATACATCCACCCACCAAGCACATGCGCACTTTCTCCTCTTAGCCTTTCGTGGGGTATGCCCGAATTCTTGGAAAATCAACAACGACACGTCAAACGAAGAAATGTCCTCCTATCAGGATCAATATTCACGTTGCCAATACTGCGAGGCCACCACCTCACTGGCCAAGTCTCCAACATGAGATGGTTCACACAACCTTCGCTTGTCTACGGAGGACGATCCCGAGCCCTCCACCCGGGCTCTTCTTGATATGAGGTCTCGGCGGTCTTGACTATTCGTTCCTGGTTGGTGATCATGTTTTATCATTCCTCCTGTTCCCAAGAATGACCGTCCATGCCCAAAGGTGGGAGAGTAGAGTAATTATTGAACGTTGGATGCTAAGAGATAACAACCCAATCAATCACGTCCTGCTATCGCTCCGTGACACTAACCACAAACCGCTTGCAAATGTGATGATCGATCGATTTCTCGATGATCGAAAACAGAGCACACGATTGATCTTTCATCCCTTGCATGCAGCAACAGGAGTCGCAGCACCGATGCTCGACAGACTCAAACCCGCAGTACTGCACATCATCGAACCCTCCCGCCGCTCCCCAGACCAGATCCATACGCGCCAACATCAGATAAACGATCTCATATGCAAGATCGCCCGCCTGCGAAGATCAACCTAACAATTAATCGACAAACCCATGTCCAAACTTTCCTCCTCGCATCCATGCCGGTAGATTCTAACGAGTGCTGACCCAGAGACACGGGTGGGGGGAAGAGCAGATCCTCCCATGGGGGGAGGGGAGGACATGGCCAGCGATACCCGCGTGGCAGATAAGCGCATGCATGCATGTCAGCAGGTGTTTGATCTACCCACCGCTTGCGGTGCCACCTTTGTCCAGCCTTGTGCATGGATAGGGAAAGATAAGGTTTCGTGGACCTGGTTGCTGGGTACGTACATCATCGTAAGTGATGTCGACTGCGAAGTACAGATACACCTTACCCTCTTGGCGATTCATCAACTCCGATGCGCAAAACAACAGTCTGGAACACGACGAGATCAATATCTCCTTCCTATTCGTTTTTATCGCCAACAGCATCCCCCTCCTCATCCCTTCAACACCATCATAACCCTCATGACCTTGATCAACAACCAACATCCCCTTCCAACCCCCCCAACCCTCAACTACCCAAAATCAAATCTCCAAATCAAACCCATCGAGTTGCCCATAACGCACTGAACAGTGCACATTCATCAAACCATCCTCAGCACACACGAAAGACAAAAACCACCCCCCAACGATTCCATCCCGGGCATACAATTCCCATCCTCATCCTCGCCCTCCCTGAACCCACGCAACCCACTCCACCCAACGCACCGCCGCAAAAGTAAATCTCTTCTCCCCGGCGTCAGACGAGCCCAGCGTCGCCCTCTGCCTTGAATGCTTCAGAGCCAAGTCCGCTTTAGTACCTGGACGTATGCGCCTGCGTACGAATTGTGCGTGTATGAGCGGCCGGTGGTTGATGTGTTGCAATCAAATCGCTTTCTTTCCACTGACTGCTGCCGCCGCGCCGTCATCCTTCGTCAGACAGTCCTGTGGTAATTCTTTTGCTTCAACGTTTAGCCGCTGGTCGTCGTCATCAACCCAGGTAGGGTCCAGACAGCCTGCCGGATCGAGACACCTCTTCCTTGCCTCTTTGTTTCATTCTTTTTTTTTTTCGGGCGTTCCTAATGGACCGCAATGCGCCGGTGGGTTCGAGTCGGTCAGGCGAAGAAAGCCAGTCGAGCGGCGCGGGAGTGGTGAGCCGTTTCTATCAGCTTCAAGAATGACACTGCGGATGTGCGAATTTTTGGGAACGATGTTCTTCGCCGGTCGTAAGGTATCCATGGATCATATAGACCAACAAAGAGACAAGGTTCCACCGTTCACTCTCCGTCCCGACGGTGTTCTGCTCCATGATGCGAAAGTACCTCTGTAGAGGGGCCGCGATGATCCGGGACGAAAGTACATGTATCGTCGGCGGGATTCTAGATCGGATGGGAAAGGGTCTACACAAGTCAACGGCAGATCAGAACAGACCAGAAAAGTAGTTAGAGTCAGACTTTCTTTGGGATCGATTCATTTCGCGTACCACCCAAGTTTTCTGTTCTGTTCAAGCCACTTTCAAGATCCTTCGATCTTCAATCTCACAGTTGCCACCTCTTCCTCTCTTCCTCCCGTCTTCCAGAAAAAGATAAAGCAAACTTCCCCCTTTCCGTCTAAATAATAAACAGGAACCGCCGCTGCTCCTTACTCGCTCGATCCTGGGTATCTCAAGAGCGTTTCGTACAACAAAAACAATTATAGAAAAAGAAAAAAAAAGTTCAGCAAGGCCCGTAAAAGAAAATCTCGCTCCGGAAAACGCCTGGTCGCTCTTTCCCTCCTTGTTGTAAGTCATGATTTCTTTCGGTGTGTTTTCTTTCGTCGTGGCGCATCTACTTGGAGCCGGCTCGGACGCGGCGTGGTGGATGGCGAGAGAGGGTATTGGCTCTGCGAGGCTGGTTTCAGTCGATGGTTGTGAGTTCGACGAAAGTTGAACCCTCAGGTGCCCCTGGCTCGGTGTTCCGGAGAATCCAGCAGTCGGCAAAATATTGACAGACCAGAGCTCGTTTCGCTGGGTCATGTTGGACCATCAAAAGCGTCATCGTACGCAGCAGCTGTTTCTGCAGAGCCGTGTGACGACGGCACAACTCCAAAGCAATTGGAAGGTGGACGTTCAGCTCCTTGCGGACTATGGCCCTTCCATCAGCAGTCCTACGCCGCGGTCAGACAATCGTCCAGAGCTCCCATCAGCACATCGTTATCAGCAGCAGAGCCACCCTGCCATCCCCAATCGTCCTCATCTACTATCATCGGATCACCGACGTCTTTGCTTGCGAGCCCGTTAGTCAGAGGTTTGACCGCTCCACCAGCTCCGATCTTCTCCGGCTGCCGTGTGTCAGGGTATTGGCTCAACATGATCGATTCCGCCAGGAAAGGCTCATTCCGGAAATGTCGGTCCTGAGCCTGCAAGGCCAAGCGCAGGTCGTCCCCGTTGAGAGGCTCGTTTTTGAGGGAAAGGTCCACTTCCACCGGCAGCAAGCCGGCGGCGTTGCGCTGCAGGATTCCGCGGTCTGCGTCGTCTTCTTCCCTCCGGAGCTGACGTTTGAATTTCGATGTTTGTATGCATCCTTCGCCGTTGGAGCGAGAGTGGCCGCAGAGCTGACCGAGTAGCTCTTTGATGTATACCTCGGCTGCCTGCTCAATTAGCTCGGCGCATGGTTGTAGAGCACCTTGTGCGCCGCCCGTAATGCCCTCCTCGTAGCAGATGGGTTCGATCCTGTTCTGCACATCCGAGAGGGAGGGAAACTCCAACGTCTCAACCGCCAACGGTTGCGCGTACTTTCGTTGAATCTCAAGATCCCAGTTAGTCTTGGCCAAACCGCCAGCGTTACCACTCTGAGGGTTTACCTCGGGCTGTTTGACTTCAAGCTCACGCTGGTAATCCAGCATGTCCTGCAGGCCTCCGTCCACCTTGGCTTGCGCGTCGCCTTTCAATGTCTTGATCCGTCGTCTGTCTCTGGTGTGCAGAGACATGACCTCTCGCTTGAGTCTTTCTTCCGCCTTGTCATTTGCGCCGATTGCTCCTGCCGCTTTGGATGCCGCGGTCGGCTTGTCTGTTGCCACGACCCATGGCGCGACTTCCGAGGGGGGAGCATCGCGTTGGATGTTGGCATAGAGACAAGCTATGAGGGTGTTGTGAAGGTGTAGTGTTGACAAAGGTGAAGAAGCAGGGTTGGTAGATGTGATTACCGAGGGAGCGGCGGAGAGTACGGGCTGAAGCACCCAACTCAGCTCTGCCTGGTTGAGTTGACCTTATCGCAGAGTTAGTGAGGTCTCAATTATGAGTGCGCAAAGTAAATACGTACCGAGCGTGAAGGCATTGATCGCAGCTTTGTATTCGGTCCATTGGTCGCCGAGGGCCGCTTTGAGCTGGCTGTAGATCGGCTCGAGGTCGATGCGCGGTATGGGGATTTTGCCATGTTTATTCAAGGTGGAAGAGGGCGTGACAGGAGTTTTGGTGGTGAGGGTCGGGGAGATGGCAATGGAAAGGTCGGCGGGATTCATGGCGGGCGAGGAGAGCTACCGGCGCACTCTCATGGATGCGTCGGGGGTCGCATCAGACGCGCGGAGGTGTTGAGAGTG